>JAGDQP010009204.1:12643-33425 GCA_022664845.1 Lepisma saccharinum
TATATATATATATATATATATATATATATATATATATATATATATAAGAAAGAAAAATTCAAAACCTCACCAGGATTCGATCCGAGGTTTTTCGTATTAGCTTTCTGATATGCTATCAATACTCCAAATTGGCAATTGGAAATCAGCCGCTTTCAGTCTTATTTATTATTTACTATTTAAGAAGTAATGCGCCTGCGTGAGAATGTATAGCCCACCTTAACAGTGCTTGCTGTATTGATACACTACTAAGAAAATGTTTAAAAACTATCTAACAAATATTTACAAGTATTATTTTAACCGTAGGCCTACATTTTGGACATATAACATTTATGATTTAGATTTTTTTAAATATTTTTTACAGTATTTCCTTTACGAGTATAGGGTTGATTTTTAGATATGTTCCGTTAAAAATGTGTTGAAAATTTTATGAAAATGTTCTCTACAGAAACGCTTTCTAAATGATAGAAATATTTTTATAACATTGAGGAAAGAAATAATTGTAAAATAACCTAACTTATATTATCTATTTCTGTCCTCTAACTTCGGAACAACAAAGAAACGAGTGAAGATTGTCGCAATCTTCAGATAACACTCGTCAACATTCATATGCACACACAGCAATGACTTTGTGTGGATTCGCCATTTGTTCCATAAATTTACCTTCTCTTCGTCTTCGTGGATGCACTTCTGCTGAATTAGAGTTGTGTTTTAAGTATTGAATATTATGTTTTGTATAATAAATAAGTGTAGGGTTACCAAACGTCCGGGAAATCCGGAATTATCCCGCTTTTCGACATAACGTTCCGGGTTCAAGGAATAGGTTTTAGGGACCTGAATTGTCCCGATTCTTCGAATTTTGATATATGTCACTACTGATCGTTCATTTTGAACACAATGCATACCTTTAATACCGTACACGTTCCATTTTTACTGTAATTTTTCCGTTTTTATGCAGCAATAAACTTCATCAAATTCTTATTTTCCGAACGACTGTCTTACTCCATAATGAAAAAAAAAATAAGCTTTCAATTATTTTTTCATTCATCTGCTTACTGGCCATTCAATTCAAGTGGCATCTAGAATTACAATTTGAAACATTACTTAAATTCCGATAAGTGAGCATATCGTAATGAACGAGCCTTAGGACAGAATAAGGCAGCTATAAATTTGAAACGAGATATCCCGGATTTTTAAAAATGACATTTGGTCAACCTAAATAAGTGTAACCATAAAAGCAGAATTATTTGATTACATTTATCGCTTTTATGTAATTCGTTTTTTTTTTTTTTTTTTCATCACTTCGACATTTTAGAACTATTCTTAATAGTGACATTCAAATTTTAGGACTACACTGCAAAAAATAGCTGTGTTAGTTCAACACAATGCGGTGTCCCAGCGTGACTACCACTTTTATGTGTTAAATCAACACAACACACGGTGTTGATTTCGGTGCTGTGAAAAAAAAAGTTACGGATACAGCTAGATTTGAACATGGGTTTCTCAGTTAGAAGTCGAGCGTCTTACCGACTTTGCTAAATCGTCAGACAAAAAAGGTACTAGGTGCAAAAGATATTTAGGGACCAACATTTGAATTAAACGACTACACACTAGATTTAAACAGTGTATGGGATCAAATATGTGTTGCTGATCCCCGAAAACAAACTAATTTACTTGCAAGACTAATCCCAAGGTGTAAACACTTCCTATTTGTCAATTGAGAACCAGAATTCCCATTTCATTGAGAATATTCTATTTCTATGAAAGCAAGCAAGATGGCGACAGCCAAACACTTGAGCAGCATTACTGCTTTCTTATCGTAACAACATGTCAAATGCTGCCCTTACTTTTATAGAAATTGAACATATTCTCAATATGAGGATTGTGATCCCTAATTGACCGATGGAAAAGTGATTAAATCATGGCATAAGTCGTGACAGTAACTTTGTTTGTGTTTGGGGCTCAGCAACATTTTCTTATACTCTTTATTGATTTAATCTAGTGCTCCTTCTGTCTGACGATTTAGCCAAGTCAGTAAGACGCTCGACTTCTGACTGAGCAATCCATGTTCAAATCTAGCTGCAGCCGTAACTTTTTTTTTCTCAGTACCGAAACCAACACTGTGTGTTGTGTCGATTTAACACACAAAAGTGGTAGTCACGCTGGGACACCGCATTGTGTTGAATTAACATAGCTATCTTTTTACTGTGTAGGAATAGAAAAATGTCCTACAAATTCTGATTCTAGATATCATTTAGAGTTACACATATCGTCCATATGGCCTCGATAGCGCAGTAGGTAGCGCGTGAGTCTCATAATCTCAAGGTCGTGAGTTCGATCCTCACTCGGGGCAAACATTTTTACAGACTTGTCTTTAGTTCACAATGGTTCGTTGTATCCTCAAATCTTGTAACGTTAATATAACTCATTTCCCGACGTCGTAGAATGATGAAATTTTGCACAGCGACGTAATATTTTTTAATATAAACCTCTTTATCCTAAAATAAATACTAGCCTGCAACGAAGTGGCGTTTGACTGGTTGCAGAACACTTTAGGATTTGGGTCACAAAATATTAGACTGAGAAAAAGTGTCCGAACGCCGAAATAACTCGAATAATAATAATAAAAACTTTTTAAAGACATATTTTTTTAAAACAATTCGTACTAAAAAGTTAAAAAAAAATGCATGACTTAAACGAAAAGCATGAGGCATGTCAATTCAAGAATTTATACATTGATTGTATAAGAGAGAGCACACCAATGCTTTTCTTTTTAGTCTTGCATAAACATTATTTTAAAACTTTTGAGCTTTTTTTTTCTTATTCAAACTGTTTCACGAAATGTACAGGATGGGCGGAAAGTCCTTTTACACTGACATTAAAATAATGTTGTTTTGTGCAACTAACCGCATATAGATCCAAAACGTATGTGTGAATTCCTCCGTGTTAGTGGCTTAGCGTAATGTTCCTCCACGCCCGATTGTTTATCCGTAGAAGCATATCAGGAATGACTTTCTCAAACGCTGCATAAACTGTGTCTTGCAACTGCTCGTTTTTGGCGTATTGTTTTGTCCGCATCTCTTCTTTCACAAATCGTTCAAGTGCATCATGAGGCGTTCAGATATTATTGTTTGCTGACCCACGTGCGATCTACCGACTTGGGAAATTTTGGTTCGGGCTCCTGAGGACACTCGGAACGTAATGCACTGGTGCTCCGTCCTGTTGAAACCAAACAGTGTCAGCGATATCTTTTGTAGTCATCTCTACAAGCAGCAACTCAGCAACACTTTCCCTATCACAAGCTCTCCTTTTCCATCCCAATCATGTTGGTTGTGAGCGCAATAGTTTGCCCAAACGAACCTCAATATTGTGGAGTATAAAGGGACTTTCTGCCTAGGCTGTGCTATATCCAATCTGAAGAAATATATTACATTCAATCGATTCAACGTAGGGTTTGTCCAACAGGTAAATAATGTAAGAAACCAGTTCGATTCCTTGGACTTTAATGTATGTAGTTAATGGTTTATTTTGTGAAAGTAAGTGAATAAACAGTTATAATGTCCCTTCAATATCAATGTTACTAGCATAACATTAAAAAGTTTTCCCATACAAATGACATTCTATTGTTGTCATTTATATAACAGTGGAAATTTCTCGTTCGACTTTTACCCCAGTAGCACATATACGTGCTTTCAACGTTGATTTTTAGGTTAATTTCGTTGATTAACCGATATCGGTTGAAAAAATACGTTTATTTTAAAATCATATTTAAAAGAAGATGACATTGCATTGATAAGACGTTAATATAACGTGTACTCAATATGTTCTTTTCAACTAAGGTATAATAGATTTTGTTTAAGCATTTGTTACTAATGTTATGCCAAAAAAATATAATTAAAAACTAATTGAATGACACAAACTAATTTTGGTGTTCTCATGTGCATGTTGAAAACAGATTGAATTTTAAACCACATTTCACAGAATGGCGTTAATGTGACGTACTTTCAACTATTATTCATACTAAGTACTAGATTTCGTTGCACACTTGTATTTCTAATTTAATTGCTTAAACATTATAATTAAAAACAAATACAATGAAAATAACTATATTTTTCATGTTTTCATTTGCATGTTGCGAACAGGTTGAATTTTAAACTATATTTCAACGAACATTTAATTTCTCAACGATATCGTAAAATAGTAGTGGCATCTCCAGGTGGATTCCTGGATCAGTGGTGCCGATCCGGGTGGTCGTACTGGATAGTGCGCTGGTCTGGTTATTTAAGGATTGCGGGTTCGAATCCCGCTTCGGACATGGATGTGATTTTAAATGTGTTGTCCGTAGTTAGGATAAGAAAGAAAAACGCCTAACTAAAGGTCAAAATCGTACAATTAAATGTAATGTAACAGGATATTAAATAAACGAGTTTTTTTTTTTAAGTGGTTAATGCATCGAGCTACCAATGAGAAGTGCAGAACGTTCCAGTGTTCGAACCCCCACACCAGCCGCATCGATTATTTACTGTTGGAAAATTAACACCTTATATCGTGATAAAAGCAACGGATAAAATGAAACTAAATGTATGTATACCAACCAATAGACAACATTCATACTCTGTTTTGGCCAACTGAACCCGTTTCTCCATTGTTTTTTCTCAACCATTATTCAATGTCGAATAAGCCGTTGAAAAGGCGGACATTCGGTACATTTACAACGTTGACATAACGTTTCGGTGGTAACGTTTAATCCCCGTATTTTTAACGTTTGTTTTCTAATGGGGTAGCTGATGTACTGTACATAACAAAATGTATTTAGAGAAATCCTTTGGTCGTACGGACATGAGTACAGTAAAAGAGAACATTGTTGCATGTGATAATAGGTACTATAACTGTAATTTACACATTCCCTAAGTGAGTTTATATATCTTGGTACTTCCCAGTAGTGATGTCAGAGCACTCGATTGTAACCGAAGGATCGGGATTGGTTTCTCGGTAATGATAGTGATCACCCTTGTTTTCAATTGTTTTTTTATAAAGTCCACTATTTCTATTTATTTATTTTTTTAATTTATAAACATATACGCCTCCTTTTGCAGTAAGGTTACTTATCATTTCAGTAAGATGCAAAGCTATAAAAAGATCCAAATTAATGTAAAGTCTGTATGTTTGTTTGAACACAATACAAATCTACATGCGTGCATGGATTTCCACCAAATTTTGCATACATGTTCCTTGGGTCCAGCAGCAAGAGTTAGAGGTGTTTTAAATCACCGGAAGTGACCGTGACGCAATCTAATTAATAAAAAAGTAATTTCGTTGTTTAATAACAATGAAATAAGAACATGTTTACATTTTTCAGTTAAAACAACACTCAGAAATAAATAAATAGTTTAAATTCAAATTTCGATTGTTTTAGATCAAAAATATTTATATTTAATTAATGCTTTAAAGCAGGTTATGGTTAAATGTGATGTTATTGATAATTTAATGAATAGGATTTGTAGTGTAATAACAATATGGTGTAATACTACTTCTAATAGTTGTATTAGTAATAATATCTGTAAAGCTGTAATACTAGTAGTAGTATTGTAATGGATGTTGTTATATTAGTAGTTGTAGCAGTAACTAAAGTAGTAGTAGTAGGACTACTAGTGTTGCCAACATACTTTATTCACTCTGCACTAACGAGCAGGCAACTCAGCTAGTATGATTAATAATTGAGATTATGAGAAAGGAATGTTATCTGAAAAAGGACTGTAAAGGAATGTTATCTGAAAAAGGACTGTATTTCGTTTGTTCCAAAATTGTTATATAAACATTTAACCACACAATTTTGTAAAATACACACTCACACTATCAACCTCATGCGCTATTGGTGTAGTTGATTATCAGCGTTAGAAAAATGTGTGTTTCTGAAAAAAACTTCCAAAGTAACATTCTGAATAACACATTTGTTAGATGCTAGACGAACCTTATGTCCTGTCTTTTCCATTTAATCCAATGCGTTTATTCAGATAAGATAGAAAATTTGTAAATCAACTTGAGGGAGATAAGAAAAAATATTGCCCCGGGTGAGGATTGAACTCACGACCTTGAGATTATGAGACTCACGCGCTACCTACTGCGCTACCGAGGCCACGAAGTATTGCATTCTGACTGACTCATTTAAACTCAATATTTTAATAAATGCGAAAGTCACTTTTTTTCTTAAGAAATGTAATGTGAGCAGATAACTCACTCCTGAATAACATGAAAAGATAGATGTAGTAAAATTATTTTGCTTTTAGGCTTCAGCAGCTGAAGCTAGGAAGCCTTATATCACCGCTTTGTCCGTCTGTCTTTATATCGACATTCCGCAAAATTTTAAGCTCAGGAACTACTCGGTACCAACTAACTAAAATCGTTTGTTTAAATAAAATAGTAATATACGAGGACTGCTGGAAAAGTTTCTGCAACATAATACCAACTGTGGCGCTAGTGTTCCGGTATTATAAAGTTCAGAAGAATAGACCTTTCTATGTTTAAATTATCTTTGATTGTTTGTTTACGCCTATGCATTTTTTTCCCACAGCAGTTACAAAAGTAGTTTTGTTTCAGAAATGGAAATTTCGCGTAAGAACTTTCGGGAAATGATTTTTTTTATGATTTCAGATGTAGTTTAACATCGAAACAATGCATCGAGTGACTTCATTTGGCTTTTGTGAATGAAGCAACATCTAATAGAACTGTGTACAATTGGTTTTCCGAATTCCAGCGTGGTCGCACCTTTATCAGTGACGAATTTCGTGAAGGTCGTCCATCCACATCTGTTGTTATCAGTAATGTTGATACAGTGCGTGACATAATTGAAAGAGATCGGCATGCGACATACCGTGAGATTCAGGCATCCTTGAACATTGACATGAAAGCAATACATACGATTTTGCATGGCTACCTAAACGTACGGAAGCTTTGAAGCCGTTGGATCCCGCACAACTTGACCGAAACTGAAAAACAAGCTCGTGTCAAGTGGTATAAACTCAAAACATTGAACTGAGGCAAGTCAAATTTGGTGTAATATATCGATACCGAGCATGAAACTTGGATTTATTCCTACGAACCCGAAACTAAACAGAAACCCACTGTTTGGGTGACTCAAAGTGAGCCGAAGCCAACAAAAGTTTTTGGTTCGAGGAGTGCTGCCAGGCAAATCATTGTTTGTTTCTTCGGTTATACCGGACATGTGGCATCTCTTTCTATAGCTTTAGAAGATCGAAGGACTGTAAGTGCTGAGTGGTATACAACAATTTGTTTGCCAGAGGTCATCAATGAATTGCATAAAACAAACCTAAATCATCTAATCATTCTTCACCACGACAATGCCAGCTCCACTCAGCACACATAATTGTTGATTTGTGTCAAGTAAAAATGTAGAATTAATGACTCATTGTCCATACTCACCCGATTTATCACCTAATGACTTCTTTTTGTTCCCAAATATTAAAAAGAAGATTTGTGTCGCCTGAAGCAGCTGTTGACGCATTCCGAACAGCGGTTTCTGAGGTATCAGACTCCAAATAGAAAAAATGCTTTCAAAATTGGTTTGAGCGTATGCAAAATTGTATCGATCTCAAAGGCAATAAATCCATTTCCAGAATTATAAATGTGATTTATCAAATTGATTGCAGAAACTTTTCCAGTAGCCTCGTATAATACAGAAGATGAATATTCTTTGATCCGATAAATGCAATGTAGTTCTCATAGTGCGAAAGATAATAAAATATTATTGATTGTTTATTTTAACGTAAGGGAGTGTGCACAGAAGTGTAATTTCTGAAACAGATAATATCAGTAACATAGTAGTATATTTGCGAATATCTGTAAAACTATCGTCTGTTTCTGAAATATCTATTACATTTGTTGGAATGATGAAAATTGAAACTACTTTTCTAGAATTCTGTAAAGTTTTTGATGTGACAGACTTTCTGTAAATTCAATCATATTCAACTGTAAATTACCCATCGCCATCGCATATATAATCTATTTGTTTTAAATCTTTTAATTCTTTTTTTAAATTTATTTATTTAAGTCAACTTTGGCTTTGGCTCATGCCGAATGGATAATGATGGGAGAATTGGTGGAATGAAGAAAGTGGAAAGAAACGAGAACCCCTCGAGAAAACCAACGCACACGGTGAATGTACACCATAAAGGCCACATGGAACAAACCGGGATCGAACCGAAAACCCCACTCCCCAGAGGTAAACCAGGTAGCATGCCAATTTGGAACAAGATTGTCAGTCACTTGCTTTAGCTTGGCAAACTTGGTATTGTGTTGAACGCAAGAAACAAGCATGAAATATACTCGTTGGAACAATGTGAATGGCGTGGTTATTATAACTAATCTAATTCAAGCTTGTAGCAACAAGCAGTTATGAGAAGACGCTTTGAAACTGGAAATTTATATCAATTTGTTTCGTTGCACTCTCGCTGTCGCCGTAGGCTAGGACTGTCTTACCGTAGGCTAGTCTTGGCCAAACCCACCTTTTTATTACAGGCGTCTCGTGCGACATTATGAACTAAGTATAAATAACTGGTGACTACACTATCGGATTAGTGCGCCATGAATACTCCGATCGATTCCCGCCGAGTGCAAAACTATTCTTTTTTGTTTTTTTTTCTAAGAAGTACATTATGTTTTTCTTTATTGTCCTGTTAAGGGTATTTGAACCTTGATATTTGTAAACCACTAGGCTGTATGATTCAATCTTATTTAAACCTTTCTGTTTTGATTTGTTAAGCTTGGATTAAGCTTGTTACACTTGTCAAATAATAGCTTGATTCTGTTTTGAATTAGTTCAAAATTGCTATGTGGGGAGTTCTTTCCCCTATAATTCCTTTGTATATCTAATGGAAAGTCAATACAAAGAACGGAGATACTAAAATATACTTCCTGTCTAGCAGGATTAACAGATGGTCTCATATAATATTTTTATCCTACCATTAAAAAAAATAACGGATAATAGATCCAATTTATTATGTAGCATAAATTCTGCTACCTCATTAACATTTTAGTTCGTCTATTATTTTTTATCAATAAATTGCTTGAAAAAAAGAACGAAAATGTTTTCTTCTAAAAGTATATGATATTGTATAACCTCTTAACATAATTGCATTAACCTAAAATACCCTAGTATCTGTACTGTATACTTGTCTATTAATAGAATTTCCATGGTAGTGCCCGTCAGCCATATTATAAATTTTCGTTTCGCCTGGGAGGTACCATTTATATTGCGAATATACAATTACGCTATCTATTGTAACCTGATACCATATATGGTATATCCCAGGAAAAAGACTTAAAATTTATATTGTCCAATCATCTGAGTCCAATTATGTTGAGGCTAACCTATTTGCACAGTATCTTACAGTCAACTCATAGTCTTATTGACATAAGTCATCGATATGTTTTTTTTTTAGCACGATATTCATCAATATTATTGTGAGATATCAAGGAATATACAATTTCCAGAAAAACAGAATTTAAACACGGAAAAGTAATTTGCTATTCGTCAATACAAATAGGAACAGTTATTTGTATTTTATTCAAAATGCATTTAAAAATAGCAGCAGAACACGTTTCTGAATATTCACATATAATCATTAAAATTATATATATTATTATTAAAATTAAAGCCTGACCTTGTAATTTAGGATCTTTTAAATTTAGGTTATCCTATATAAGGATTTCGTAAGGCCACTGAGGCACCACTGCCCTAGTTACATAGCTTTATATTAATTATCTTATATTTGATTTCAGTTGAAGGTAGTAACTTGTATTGAACAGTTTTTAAGCAACTTTCCCCAGTAGCACACATACGTGTTTTCAACGTTTATTAACCGTTATCAGCTGAAAAAATACATTTATTTTTAAATCATATTTCAACAAAGACGTAATTGCGTTGATAAGACGTTAATACAACGTGTATTCAATATGTTATTTTTCAACTATGGTATAATATATTTTGTTTAATGCATTTCTTATGCCACGTTCACACATGGAAACATGTTTCCGGAAACATTGTTTGCTAACTGTTTCCCGACGTGTTTCTTTGTTTTCTAAATATGTTTCCAAATTGTTTCTGAAATGTTTCCCAAATGTTGCGAAACATTTTAGAAATATTTGAAAAACATTTAGAAAACAATTTCTGGTATTTTCAGAGAAAAAACAATGTGTCTTATTTCCCATTTGATATGGAAACAGGAAACATTGTTTCGTAGCTCTTGGGAAATATTCTGTACCAAACCTCGGTTTTTGGTGGTAAACCGTCCCCAAAGTGATGTAGACTCATAATAGGGGCCTCAAAGAGAGAATGAAATTACAGAATTTATAATTGCGGGAGTTTCTTCAGGATCAATGGAGAAACGACACCACATCTCCTTTCCTGATTACTTAACATGCATGATTTTAGTTACCGACGACTAAAAAATAAATTACAGCAGCGTTCCGCAAACTGTGGTCCTTGATGTTTGCCCTAGTGGTCCTTTTGAGTCCAGAACGTTAGTGGTAAAAAGAAAGAGACGAAAAATCAAGAGAATTGCGTATCATTCAATATATTGAGAACCAGGAAGAATAATTTCGTCTGCACCCATAAGAATCCAATAACTATTCCAATTTTCGAGAATTATAAAGTCGTTCGATCGTGCGAGGCTAGCGCGTCCTTACTTTGTACTCTTCACGATTGTGGATGAAGGAGGAGTTACACAAATTATGTTATAAAAAATGAATGGCTTATTGACCTGTACAATATTATTGATAACCTTGAGTCATAAAGTAGAAACGAATGTTATTTTCTTCCTGTTGTCAATTCTAATATAAAATTAAGGGAATAATTATTAATTTTATTTGAAAAAAATATTAATATACCGGTACTAATATATTAATGTATAACTCAACACATAAAAAATAAGTTAAAAATTCCTTTCGAAGAGGGCCAGAGTACGGTGATCCTTGGAATCTCTCAGCTAGTAAAATTGGTCCTCACTTGGAAATAGTTTGCGGAACGCTGAATTACAGTATACATTTACGTGTTTGTTGGTTGTGGACGCTCAGTGGAAGTGCAGGTGGAGAAAACTTTATGACAGACAAACGAGCTTAGACAAGAAATTATATAATTGAAAATTTCTTCCTTTTTCTTTGTAATCGAATTTTTTGTCATATTTACATTAGACATTATGATACTAATGTTTAAGATATACCTTAACTGGTTTTTGTCCGCGTACGATAATTGCCAGTGCTGTAACATCATGAAATATTTTTTAAAAATCCTGTTTTCCCCAAATGTCTCTCTATTCCACTTTTTTCTTTATATTGGGTACGATGGGTATATCAGTGGTGTAACTAGATTTTCCACATCCGTCTGCAAGAACCTTTTAGGTCCCATGTGGAAGAGTCCTCTTAGCGAAATCTCCCACATGCAATTTGAGCAAATACTTGCCGCAATGTCGCATGTAAAAAACACACTCCCTCAGTGTGCAGAACAGTGTTTGCCAGATTTCTAAAATA
The DNA here is from genome assembly GCA_022664845.1 of Lepisma saccharinum. Lineage (NCBI taxonomy): Eukaryota > Metazoa > Arthropoda > Insecta > Zygentoma > Lepismatidae > Lepisma > Lepisma saccharinum. The sequence goes on from JAGDQP010009204.1 coordinate 24,185, forward strand.
TAGAGGGTCTCTATATTACGTGAACATTTCCTCCAGGCATAAAAAAAAAAATCTCATTTAAAAAGATGTGAAAGTTTTAAAATCAAATATTAAGTTTATTTACTTGTAATGGTTGCTAGATTTGCCATTAACTCATTTTTCATCTATGTATTGTATATATCGCCTGTAGGGCCCCCTACACACACGAGGGTCGCCAATGTGCGGTCTCGCGGTCGTTAAAGTATGCAATCAATGGGTCTGCTCAACGAGTTATAAACCATACTGGTGTGATAGTTGGACTGTGAACCAACCGGTGAAAGTACAATGTCTAAGATTTTCACAAAAACGCTGGCGGTAGTATCCTTGGGATTCGTCCGAGTAAAATTTCGAAAAGCAGAACCATCTTCAAGCTTCAGATCTCCTAATAGATCGATGCACAATATCATTCTTCGCACATAAACCAACTTTTTTCCCCTACGTTAATGTAACAGAGCGTCCACCACGACATACGTAGACCATCGCCACTTTCTCCTCGGTACATATACCGAGAATACATAAACTTATTTTTAAAGATCCTTCAAAGCAGTTATAATTTTCCAACTAATTCAAGCTTCATGATTCCATTTTGAGATTATGCTCCAGATTCAAGAAGCATCAATCGAGATATCAATATTTGTATAAAATCCTATACTATAGTATCGTTCCACACACGCTCTGAACCACAGTTTCAGTAATTAACCATTGTCCTTCTCGATAAAAAGAAGAAGAAAAAAATACACCCGTGTCAATCAGTTTTGGGTACCGAGTTTTAAAATGATTTGACCATGACATTTAAGTATTTTATTGCCATATGATGTTAATCAAATCTAAATATTTTTACCTAAGAAAATGTGTAGTGTAGCTAACAAAAAGGGACCTTATAATCCCGCTTATTCCGTCCGTCCGTCCGTATCCAAAAATGTTAGTCTTAAGAACCACAATATATGGAGAAATTGTGAAGGTATCATTGGAAATGTTTTGTATCGACTAGCTTAGAGCTGCCGAAACGGTTTTCAATGGTACAGTCGGTTAGTGTTACCAACACTTTTTAAAATTTTCATTACGTAAGACCAATCTGGACCAAAAATGGTATAAACATTACTCAATACAGTAGGACTGTTGATGTACCCGTCTACAAGCATCCCAGTTGTTAGTGTTGCCAATCTATTTTTTATAAAATTCATTTTTTCCAATTATTTTCATACGTTAGGCGTATCAGCATCAAACTTGGCACAAACATTATTCTACATAATGGAAAAATAATATAGGGGTTCCTGTTCCCAAGGCTAAGAGTTGTCAGTGTTGCCAACCTATTTTAAAAATATGTTTTCAAATTAGTGCCATACATTGAACATATCTCATCAAACTTGGCATAAACATTATTTGACAAAATAGACAAATACTGTGGGTGTCCCCGTTACCAAGACCAACAAGCAATCAGTGTTGCCAACGTACTTTAAAATTCAATTTTTGAAATAGCTTTCAAATCGTTAGGTGTATACGCACCAGTCTTGGCATAAACATTATTCGACAGAATATAAACATAATGTGTGTTCACGTTGCTAAGGAGCCCAGTTGTTAGTGTTGCTAACCTATTTTATGTAAAATTGAATATTTATGTGTTTGAAATGTTATCAAGTGACCTTCGCGATTATTAGTAGAATTGGAGCGCTCACTTGTTTGAATTCAGAAATAGTGGCGTAAGCCTCCTTATTTATTGAACTGCTGCATGAGTCAGTCAAAAAAGGTATTTTGGAAAAAAGTGGGAAAGGCTTGCCTTTAGGTTGTACCGAGTGTATTGATATTCATCTCTTGGTAATTCAATACTATTTCAGTTGAAACTAAACATTCGTTCCTGAAAGGTCTTAACTGTGTTGTGTAGTGAGACTAGGGTTACCAATCGTCCGGTTTTTATGGGACATGTCCGGCTTTTCAACCTTTTTTAGAAATGTCAAGTTGGTATTCTTGAAAACACCGGTATTTTAAAAATAAAATGAGCAAGACGTAACTACACCTAAATTTGCATTGTTTACGGTTAACTTTATGGTCACGAGCAGGCCCGCAACTATGGTTTCTGTCACCCGGGGCAAGCACGCAATTCGGCGCCCACCGCCCGCCGAGGTTTGGTTAGAAAAGTGTTACTCAGTTATACATTGCACTCTTAAATTACATTTAAAATAAAACTAATGTTATATCAATTTTCAAAAGTTGTAATTTAAATTATTTTAACCACAAAAATATATTACATTCGTTATGTGCTTACAAATTTTAAAAATAACTTTGTACAGCTTTCATCTTTCATTTAGCTTTCGTTTGAAAATAAACAAATTTGTTTGTTTGTTCGTAAGAGAGCATAATATGGCCCCAAACACAAGAGACTTATACAAATTCATTTATTACATCACATATTAGTGTGGATTTAAGAAAAGAAAAATGGGAAAACTAATATTAAATACAATAAGCGTAAAGACAACACTTAAATACTTATGGCGAATACTGAATATTAGATACGTAAAAATTTTGTATTATTTATAATAACATAATATTCCGGTATCAAACAAGATAAATACATACTTCCTTACATACATTCATTCATGCATTGCATACTGTCACATTTGCATTCATACATGCAGGTATATATTTATCTATATAGAGACAAATATTATAATATATTACACCTAAAAAGTAATCCTAAAATTTCAGTACTTTCGTGATTTTCTTTTACTAAAACAACATATTAATATCATTCATAAACATATTAATTCTGTTCCAAATATACTTTTCTCAGACATTGCAGATATTCTTTTCGCTTTAACGAAAAATCTATATACGGATTAATTTGAACTACATGATTAAAACTGATTTTAGCCTGCGAGCATTTTTCACCGCAAAAATTTTGATTATGTTATAATAAGAATGATTGTTCAATAGGAATTGAACTCAAGCTTGAAAATCTTTCTTGCGCCATGATGCTTCTTCGTAAGTAATTTTTAATAAGTTTTGGTTTACTAAAACTTTCTTCTGAAGCAACTGTTACAGGGAGAGTTACAAATATCTTTAAGGCTGTTGTCATATTTGGATATCCTTCTTCCAGTCTGTGCTTGTAGATGAGGGAAGAGTCTCGCTGGAGGTGCAGTTTTCATGTTGACATCCAGTACTAAGGCGTGATGCTTAAAACTTTCAATTTCCTCAAGAAATTCTTCTTCATTTATGTCGTCCTTGTAAGTTTTTGCTAACTTTCTTGCTGCAGTATGTAAGTTGTTGACATTCATTTTGAGGATATTACTGCCATTTAGAAAGCTAAATTTTTCATTGATTTCTTCCAAATGTTGAAACCGGGTTTTCAATTCACCCAATATGTTGTCAACGATCTCAACTAAAGTAATTCTAAGCACATCTTTCCCTGATAAGCCGACACTTTCATCATCGCAACTCTCGTCAAACATTTTTTTCTTTTTCCTTTTCTCTTCCAAATCAGCAGGTATCCCAATCTTCTCTGCAATTAGTTTAGCTTCTGCAGTTGCTTTGGATGGAGCACTATCCCTAGTCGCTTATAAAGAAGTTTAAAAGACCATGAATATGTTTGAGTGACTCGTCTACTGTTATGTCAGCTCTTTGTAGAACTTATTTACACGATCGATTTGTTTAAGAATTCGATACCAGAAGCAAGTAAGTACAACGAATTCAAACTTACTAATGTTTCCTTGTAAATTCTTAGCCTCGGTCTTTGTTTCTGAAGTAGAGAGACGGCTGAGTGCCAGTTCATCCAGGGCCTCGTAAATCTTGTCAAAGTGTTGATATAAAACTTCAACAGCTTCCTCTTTCAATGACCAATAATATGCTCCTTGAAGCTTAATTTAAAATCAAAGTGTACATCAAGATCCTAAATTGCATCAACTTTTGTTATAGTATTACCATAAATTTTATAGCTACTGACAAAATATTGAGTTTTCTTCGTGACTCGTACGAACTTAGTTTTCTGAGTATTGATTGTCATACAGTTATTTGTACACCAACGACTAACCCTGTCTAGATCTTTCTGTAACATACTATTGTCACATATATTGTTTACTTCTCTAAAGATTTTTAAGTCATCGGCATATAAAAGTATGTTGGAGTGTTTAATCTCCTTTACATCATTAATAAAGATGTTGAATAATAAGGGACCCAATGGAGAGCCTTGAGAAATACCGTTTGTAATGATACAAAGGTTAGATATAACACCATCAAGTTTAACTCTAAAAGTACTGTTTGCTAAATAACTCTTAAACCCCTTTAAGTAAATTGCGGAAAGTCCAACATTGTTTAATTTCCTAATATTGTGGTCCATACTATCAAAAGCCTTTGCCAAATCTATGTACTTCACGTCGCATTGAGACCTGCGAAAAATACACCCTTGTACATAATTCGTTAATTGAGAAAGGTTAGTGACCACAGATTTGCCAAGTATAAATCGGTGTTGATTTTCATTAATAACGTGCTTAAAATTAAACTGAAGATGAGCACACACAATAGATATTTATAAATTTGTTCTGGTGATTTAGAATAGTGATAGGTCTATAATTATTCAGTTTCGACTTATCACCTCCCTTGATGATGATGATAATAATAATAAGAAGAAGAACAAGAAGCTTTATGTTCAGACAATACAAATCTAAACACTGAATTTGATTAAGAAGACAAAAGTAATGGTGTAGATGCATAAATTCACATTTCTCGGGTGCATGTGCAAAAGGGGTTAAGTCCAAGTTTTCCAAAAATGGGGTTTTCACATTCCCCAAATAAGAACGAAACTCTCTACAATTGTGTGTAATCGGCTTAGTCCTATCTCATCTCTTAAAGATGTTAGACCGCTTTAATTTCCAAACATAGTATAGAAGTGCTGTGTATTTCCAACTTTCAAATCAAGTTTTCTCAGAGGTAAGGTTTTGTGACTTTACACCTTTTACATAAGCACCCAAGATTTGTTACTTCTGAGTAGGTTTTCAGATTTTCAGTGTTAAAGTATTTTTGTAACTACATTGCCAGTACCAGATTCCTTGATTCATTAATATTATATTATTAACAGATCCGCATAGAACAATTAACAACTTTCACAAAAACGGCAGATGTCACTTCTATTTTCCCCCTTAATTCACAAACTGACTTCAGTAACAAAATCGATGGGGCACTATTTCATTTTGCAAAACGTGCTTCTATCTATGGTCAAAATCGAACTAAAAAAATAAACAATAGTAAAGAAAATATTTTCACTTACTTTCTGCAAAATTACCAATTTTGAATACCGTTGTTTTTGTAACAAAAAAAAACCCTACTAACAATCGCATGTTGTCGTACGAAAACAAGACATAAACACTGGTCCTAGAGAAATACTAATAGCTGATTCGTTAAGAACTTTATCGTTGGTATTAAGATCAATAATAATGAATTGCCCAAGTATTTTCCTTACTGCTTAGAAACACAAATTTAATGACATATAGTGTACTGACTACTACTGTACCTGTATTTGAACATTTCAACAAAAATAACAACGTATACGTGGGAATATAAATTGTTCTGTATTTTACGTAACACGTGCACTTTAAATACAACGGCCAAACCACTCTTAGTAAGGTCATTGGGTTGTGCAGTGGTAAGATGTTAGCTTACTTTAAAAAAAAAAAAAAAACTGGGCTCGAACCCCAGCGAGCGAGTTTTTTCTTCTTTTTTCTTTCAAAATAATTTAATATGTTTATATTTATTATTAATAATTGCTTTTCTGCATTTTTCGTAAATTATTTTAAATTGTGACCATGGGTTCGTGGAGGTTAGGTAAGGTTAGGTGCATTCATGAATCTTTACACATTTCTCCTCTTATTTTTCTTCTTATTTATTCCGTGCATGACGCGCTTGTGTGGCACGCGATTCTTGTACTATTCATTCCCATGTGCACGATTTCGAAAATAGGAACTGCCAGAAATCTTTTAGCTTTCTTGTAGCCACATCAGAGCGTTCATTTCTTGTTCTCTGCGAATTGGGAAATAGTATTCATATCCGAAATACCACAACTTATGGTCGCGTTAATTATTAAATGTGAATGTCGGAATTCCACAATGCAATGTGTTGCTAATTCCGGAATTTATTTCGTACTTGCGAACATCTCTCTCTATTCGGAACCCCCTTTACAAGAAACTTTAGGTGCTGTCCTTATAAGCTCAGGAGCTCTTTTCGGCAGTTCGTAACAAATATTCCTAGTTCCTCCTGATGATGTTCAGTAATTGTTTTGAGTCTTCCACGTTGCCTTTATTCTCTTATTACCACGTTTTTATTAACTCGCTTTCTTGTTTTTCTGTTCGGTACAAATTAACTCGTTTTCTTGTCTGTCTGTTCGGTACAAATTTTGCAATCGATTTTAAGCTAACTTCTCGATGAGCTACAGACTTAAAACTTTAAACGTGGCTCAGAACTGGATGACAGTGCAATATTCAATCATTAGATATTCGACAGAATAATCCAGTTAACTGTAATTAATTAATTGATTAAATAATTGGAAATTATCCTTAAATGCACGCAATTGTGTGAAATTTGGGTTACCTATCCCGCAGGGAGTTTAATATTCATCTATTATACATAATAAAAAAATAAAAGAAAAGGATTTTAAAAAAACACGTTTTTTAAGATGGACTAAAAAATAAAAAATAATAAATTGAATTAATCTTATGAATCGGAAAATAAAAGCGTGGGTGCTTATAGATAATATGATTTTATGATAAGGTAAGCAAGAGCACCCACGCTTTTATTTTCCGACTCATAAGATTAATTCAATTTATTATTTTTTTACTTTTTAGTCCATCTTAAATCCATTATTAAAACATTTTCCTGTATAATCATTAAATTCAAATCAGTACAAAATATTGATAACCCACAGCAAATCTATCCGTGCTTATCGTTATCAGTTGCTTACTGTTTATTTGTCTCATTTGTATATAATTATTATAATCTTTCAGATAAGAGCTAAACTTTTATTCTTAATAGTTCATCGGTCTGACTCGAGTCATTCATAGGAGAGTTTTTTTTTTTTTAATCCAGTTTCAAGCACTGTCCATTTACAAGTACGATCAAGTGTTTCAAATTAAGACCACTACGTTGAATAGAACAATGTTCAGTTCTGTACTAAGCTTTTCTTACATGACTCATCTAAGCCCACGCAAAATTTTATGGTTGAACAAACACGTCACTGATTTGCATATTTATCGTCTCCACGTTCGAGATGAAGAGTCACAGGTAAAAACTAGTTAACCGCCTCTTTAGCTCAGTGGTTAGAGCACTGGTCTCGTAAACCAGGGGTCGTGAGTTCGACTCTCACAAGAGGCATGTTCGTATTTTTTCTGTATTGATGAAATTAAAATTCCAATATTTGATGAGTAGTTGAATTGTTATTAACATTCTTCCTTAAAAAATGTAAGTATGGGATTTATGGAAAATTCCGAACAGTAAAAACTATATTACTTAAAAGAAGTGTCATAAAACTGCATTCGTCTGCATGTAACATGGCTCTCGAAAGGTCGAAGTTTGTATACATTAGTTTTGACCAATAATTTTTATCTGAAACGCCATGACGTGCTTTGAATCGTGCACATGTGTAAAAAGAGTGAAGGATAACAGAAAGATAAAAAAAATGTAAAACAACCATCCCAAGCTTAAGGCTGGCCTAATGACATCGTACTGATATACGTATAGTGAAACAAGCGTGAATTGTTTAAATGAAGAAAGCTAAACTACAGAAAGAACCTGCCCGTTTTAGACTTTGATAATTTAAAGTCGTTGAACTAAAAATTTAAAGACCTAATAAATCGAGGTCGTTAAACTCAAAGGACGAAACAATTTCTCTCAAGCTGGTTTGGTTGAAACACCAGAGTGAAATCTTGAAACGGATAAACCTAACCGTATCAAAAGGACCTGCTATCTTTAGAGTCACCGGCTTAATAACGGATGAATAAGATGAGGTTACTGAAACTTAAATCTGAAATCAGTTTCTATCCACTTTATTCAGTTGAAGCGTATAATTTGTAGATGAAAAATAATGAACACTATATACATTTTTTTTTTTAATATTCCCTTTCTTTCTAAACGTCAACAGCTACATATCGAGATATCAACACCTCCCAACTTTGCATACGATTCTTCCTTCATGCTTTGTAAACGATCTTCTTTTTGGATTAGTTGCTTTCCAGCTGAGCAACCATTCTTGAATTGATACTTTTACTATTAACTTTAAAAGTTAGTATGATACGCTAAGATAAGGCCAAGTAGCCACCGTGCAATTATTGCCCCTTCTTCCAATCTGAATGCTTGCATTTTTTTCAGGCTAAATACAATTCTCGTAAATCAATTTAAAGGAGATAAGAAAAAAAATATTGCCCCGGGTGAGGATCGAACTCACGACCTTGAGATTATGAGACTCACGCGCTACCTACTGCGCTACCGAGGCTGCGGCGTTGTTCTCTAAAACTCTACAGGAAATAAAGAATCCCAATTTGTATGACATTCTATTGCTAGTTTAGCAAATCCGAATATCACTAATAAATATTTGTAAAATGGTGTAGTAAATTCATTCTTCTTTTAATGTAACACGTATAAACATTATATAAAATATTTTAAATTTAAAACACAACTCTAATTCCGCAGAGACCCATCCATCCACGATGGTAAGAAAAAAAAAAGTAAATTAACACAACAAATGTAGTGAATCGTGTGGTGAATCTACCTACGATATGTTAATATATATTCCTGAGGATGTACGGTACATGTTAACGAGTATAGTCTCATTTTTTTTCTATTTTTTTTTCGATTGTGCGATCGTGCCTAGTGATAGAAATCTTCCAGTTGTATGCCTGTGGAAGTTTTTTGAATCATTTTCTACGTCTTGCTTCTGCGTTGTACTCGGTACATATAAATATGAAAATAAGGAGGTATGTGTACAGATCCATTCTGAACATGATTACCAGTAAGCAAGAAAAGCAGACTTGAAATTAACGTAAGTTTTAAATAAGAAAGTTTGATTAGATTTTATTATGAAAATTACCTTACATTATCATTAAAGACAAGATCGCAACGCAAACACCACAGTATAATGTATTTGCAACAAATAGAACCATATAAAATAAGCATTCGGACTATAGCGGTAAGCAACAGAGTCAGCGCCTTGAAAGGGTTAGAAGATCTAGATGGTATCAAAAGCAAT
>JAGDQP010009204.1:40473-60143 GCA_022664845.1 Lepisma saccharinum
AGCAACAGATTTAGCGCTTGGAAGAGTTAGAGGATGAAGAAGACATCGATAGCAGAAATAAAATACTGACCGAGATAATAAGAGAGACAGCCAAGGAAACAGCAGGCACCAGAAAGAAAAAAGAGAGCAAAATCTCATATGAAACTAAACTCTTGATGAAGAAAAGAAGGGAAATGAAAGAAGAGGAAAATTGCATAAAGAGGATTGAGTACGTAGAACTAAATAAAACCGTAAGAAAGAAAATAAGAGAGGATGTACGAAGATATAACGAAAATCTTGTTAGAAATAAAATCGAGGAAAACAAGAGCCTGAAGAACGCCAAACAGCAGCTCATGATATGAAAAAACAACAACAAATAATTGCAGTTAAGAGGCCAGACGGGAACGTAACACGAAATAAGGAAGAAATTATAAACATATTTGAAAATTTATACAGAGATTTGTACTACTCCGAAGAAGAGCTAGGAAATGAAGATTCAGAAAAAAATGATGTAGAAGTCTCAGACGTAATGAAAGAAGAAGTGGATAAAGTACTTCGAGGGATGAAGAACGGAAAATCGCCAGGATAATATGGACTCACAGCAGAGATGTTTAAATGGGAAGTTGAAAAAATGAAAGAGGAACTTGCTAAACTATTCTCGATGTGCCTGAGGAAGAGAGAAATACCCTCAATTTGGAATAATGTCGTTATAATTATGTTGTACAAGAAAGGGGACAAAGAACCCATGGAAAATTACAGACCAATTAGTTTACTGTCAGTCCTTTACAAAATGTTCACCAAAGTTATTTTGAACGAGGCTTAGACTTTAACCAGAGAAGTGAGCAAGCCGGATTTCGTCGTGGATTTAGCACAATGGACCACATACAAACATTGAATGAAGTTATGGAAAGGACTAATGAATATGAACCTCCACTATGCTTGGGATTCGTAGATTTTGAAAAAGCTTTCGATTCTGTCTCCTTGGTAGCAGTACTTAAATCACTTGAACATCAAGGCATCGAAAGTCCATACATCAAGTTACGGCGAAACATTTATTCGACGAACACATCTGTCATTAGACTACATCAAGAAAGTGAAAAATTTAAAGTTGGAAAAGGGGTAAGGCAAGGAGATTCAATTTCTCTAAAACTGTTTTGTGCGGTCCTGGAGAGAGTGTTCTAAAATTTAAAATGGGATGAAGTTGGAATGAAAATTAATGGCGAATATCTTCATTACCTACGGTTCGCTGATGATATAGTCCTGTTTGCTTCAAGTGCAGAAGAACTACAAACCAGAATGGAAGAACTGAGTAACGAGAGTTCGAAAATAGGCCTTAAAATGAACTTAAGTAAAACAAAAGTAATGTACAACCAACATGCTGCAAAGAAGGAAGTGAAGATTAAAGAAGAGACAATAGGCATAGTTGATGAGTATGTTTACCTAGGCCAGCTCAAAACATCGAATCCCAAATTGATGGACGAAATAAATAGAAGATGTAAAATGGCGTGGAGTTCGTTTGGAAAACTATTTTCAAAAGCAAACTACCAAAGTGTCTGAAGCGTAAAGTTTATAATCAATGTGTCTTACCTGTGATGATGTACGGGTGTGAAATTTGGACATTGAATGCGGAAATAACTCAAAGTTTAAGAGTCAACAAAGAGCAATGGAGAGATGCATTCTAGGAATAACTAGGAGGGACAGGAAGACAACGCACAAACAAAGGTAGTGGTTGTAATCAAGATTGAGAAGAAGATGAAGTGGAGATGGAAGAAGATGAAGTGGACCGGTCACACACATAGCTAGACGAACAGATAGAAGATGGACGACAGATGTACTACATTGGATTCCTAGAGAAAAGAAACGACAGAGACGACGTCCAAATGCAAGATGGCTAGATGAAATCAAGTGTTTTTCAGGAGCTACGTGGATGAGGATATCAGCATACCGAGATATGTGGAAAGAAAAGGTGGAATGATTCATCCAGAGAGAGAGAGAAAGAGAGAACTTCTGTTGAACTAAATAAACTAAATATACATTTCTTGGAGAAATAATAACAATATTATAATATGTAATAATAGTAATATCAAGAGGTACACACACACAAGAGAGATGGCGGAGGGAGATTATGCAGTAAAAATAAATGAGACAATTTATATCGTGTTAGCTGTGCACCACCCACCTAAACAGGTCGAAATATCGCGAAAGTGTTGAGCTTGAAATACGGTAATCACAACGTTTTTCTTCCATTAACAGCGCCACTAGCGGCTCTCTATCGTGACTACCTGAAGCGGTCACGTATATACTTATAGGGACGACTGTCTGGTCGGAGAAAGTATTCTAAGCTTGTTCTACCACATCGTGCTTGTGCCACACGTTTCCCACTACAAAAGAACATCTTCTATTAGACAAACCATTAGGCAAATTTATTCGAAACATTATTTGGAAGCTATTATTCTCCAAAGAGAGAAAGAGAGAGAGAGACAGGGAAAAGAGATAATATATATTCAGAATATTTTTCTTCTCATACTTTTGCGCTTGTACGGAATGAAGAAAATTGTACAACGTAAATAATTTTCAAATTTGTCAGAAGTTTCCTCAATCACTAAGAAAGAATTTACTTCAAAAATATGCAAAATAATAATAATAAATGTGACTGTGAGTGAATCTTCCGTCTTTCTTCCGTCTACGCGTTCACAAATAACAAACGTCAAAACACAATGACACCAGAACCACAGTAGCACACATACGTGTTTTCAACGTTGATTTTAGGTTCATTTCGTTAATTTACACAAACTCATTTTGGTGTTTTCATGTGCACTCTGAAAACAGATTGAATTTTAAACCACGTTTCAACGAAGTTAGAATTTCGTTGATACGACGTTAATGTGACGTACTTTCAACTATCATCCATACTATGCCCTAAATTTCATTTCACACTTCTATTTCTAATTTAATTGCTTAAACACTATAATTAAAAGCAAATACAATGAAAATATTTTTCATGTTTTCATTTGCATGTTGAAAACAGGTTGAGTTTTAAACTATATTTCAACGAACATTTAATTTCCACGATACAGTAAAAGACTAGTGGTCTCTTCAGGTGGATTGTTTGATAAGTGGTCAACGCGTGGAGCTATCAACCAAAAGTACAGAACGTTCCTGTGTTCGAACCCCACACCAGCCGCTCGGATTTATTTACTGTTGGAAAATTAACACCGTATATCATGATAAAAACAACGGATAAAATGAAACTAAATATGTGTATACCAATAGACAGAATACATGCTCTGTTTTGCCTAACTGAACCCGTTTCTTCATAGTTTCTTTTCAACCATTATTCAATGTCGAATAAACCGCTGAACAGGCGGACATTTCGGTACATTTACAACGTTAACATAACGTTTTGGTGCTAACGTTTAATCCACGTATTTTCAACGTTTGTGTGCTACTGGGGAAGGATAGGGGTGGGAGGCTGAATGGCAAGTTGCTTTCTTCTGGATCTTTGAATGAACTTCTCATATGCACGTTGTACCGGAAATAAAATATACATTATATTTTTAAGTCTGTTAATATTAGAGAATTTATTCCTGGTTAGTCAGATCAGGAAGAGTATTTCTTGGAGAGCACCTGTACTTTTTTTGTAATTAAAAATAACAGAGAATCGGGTACGCTCTACGGAATAGCGATATTTTCAGCTTTCGGTACTGACCAGAAATGGACTATTCAGAACGGAAGTTTATTTTTTAAAAGTAGAACATGCCTCTATTTCGTTGAGCTTTCTTCATTCGAAAAAGAGCAAATTTCATCTTAAAAAATCAACTATTTGTCTCGTTAGCCAGTTCTGGTTTTCTTGTATCAAGGAGTAAATCCTGAAACCACCTAACGGTCCCAACCAATACAAAGATGTTTAATTTTATTCTCAATTAAGAATGTAGCAGATATGGCAATCGAAAGCTATTTGGATATTCGAAATTATTTACGGATGTTAACGTTTTCAATGAAAATAATCAAATTAATTTATATGCAATATATTGTAATAATACGTACTAATACATGGATCCACAAACGCGAATTAAAACAAAAAGTACTACAATTAGAATGGATAACCTAAGTCGACTTCCAACTCATTTACTTCAATCTTAATAATTAATGATCTCAAAATTTTTCAAAAGAGAGAAACAAAGAAAGAGAGAGAGGGGGGAGGGGAAGGGGTCCTAATTTAAAGCTCTATTATCCTATTTTCGTTTCAATGTGAGAAACGTGTTTAAAATATTTTCTAACTACTCTTTGAAAGCTTAAAAATCACTTCAAGGATCACGGACTTTGTAACTGTTAATCTATTCTAGGGCGAGACATTTTTTGTGTCTCATCTTGTTTCATATTCCAAATTTTCCTAAACTTAAACTTAACGAAATACGAGATGCAACAAGCAAATCTTTTCGAGACGAGATATTTTCACAAGAGGGACTAGACAGTTCTACACGTCGTCTCGTCTCGTGGACAATGCCATTGTCTTCAAAAATATTGCATGCTATAATTATTTTGCACAACGATGAAGGGACAGGAGCAGAATGGCTCAAATGTCACTATTCTGGCTTCCATTGAAACATATTATTTTCAATTTGTGGCATTCCGCACCAGCTATGTTTCTAAAGTTTTTTTTTTTAAATCAACAATAAACGTGTAACCTTTCTAGGTAAGATTCAAAAGAGAAAAGAAAATCATGGGAAAGTCTATATATAGTTTGTCACATTTTTGTTGTTGTCACTATCCTGGGCCAAAGTGAACATTTCTATAATTCCCTCAGAGTAAAAAATTTGGTTATATTATATCAGCACTTGACATCTTCCTATCATATTTAATGTTCAACTCCTGCGCTCAAGTTTGTTAACTGGTTTAGAAGAAATAATTCATTTCTGGACATGAGATAAGGGTCAATCATTTCTGTCACTATCCTGGCAGACATAATTCTTTATCAGAACATGATCAAGTTTTGAATCTAACCCAAATTGACCACTCGGAGAGGTCTAAAACTATTATATCGAGAGACGACTCACGCCATACTGTTGGAGAATCTGAAACTAGCTTCTCTTAACACACAAACTTGACGAAATTTCGAATTTGGCTTCATATTGATTTTCATCTGCCTAGGCCAATCACGTAGCTGGAGTCATAACTACTTTAAAATTTAGCCAAACTATTACCTTGAGCTCTACATGGGACACAATTTCAACAGGAACTCTTCGAACCTGCAGCTTCAGCTCGGTTTCTCAATTGTCACTATCTTGACGGCAAAATTACAAATTTTAATTTAAGTCCTTTGAAATGGCGAAAATTAAGTGATCCACACTGTCATTTTATAAGAACGTCTAAAAAGTAATTCTAATTCAAATTTTGAAAATTAACTTTTATTGTAAAAAAAAAGAATGGTTCTGTGCAGAATCTCGTATCTGTGTAGAATTTCTCAGAAATAATTTTATAACACTGATGAAAATATTTTCAAAAACGATCGAAATTATTTTCTAAGTACAGTAAAATATTCCAAAATTATATTTTAACATGGTTATCAGAAAAGAAAATGTTTGGAGAAATATCTTAAAATTATTATTCAACCGTTTCCCAGAAAGGAAGATGTTTCCGAAATTACGGAAATATTTTTAGAATGCATCAGAAGTTAATGAAATAAAATGTATGCTATTATTATACATTGCATCCCAAAGAATTATAGACTTCTTCAAACATATGACGTTATTCGTGCGTTTTATTCAATTGAAGTTGGCTCTACTAAATAATTACTCTACTCATGCTCGATGGAACATTTTAGGATACACGTAATACCATTTTCTACAAGAACAATCAAAATACATAAAAATTGCTTAGCAACACTCAAGCGCATTAATGTTATTGAGGGAGTTAATGAGAGAGCCGGATAACCCATGTCATCAGTAACGATACAAGCACTATTTTCTCGTCTGTATGCAACTTTGTTGTCGGGGTGACCTTGGAAGTGACAGAGGCATAGAGTGAATGGCAGAGATCATTATCAATCAGATTATAGTGAGCATTATTGTCTGCTTGTGAGTTACCCCTCTCACTAAACCTCTTAATTTATCCATAAAGTTAAATTTTACGTTTGTATGGACAATTCAGCTTATACATCTCTCTTCGTAGTACATCTGTAATACGGTAAGTTTCTGTAGGATTCCGAAATTTTCGATGGACATTCTTAACCTTATAACAATTGTTGTTCCCTGTCATCTCTTCCTTTGTATACAAAAGGTTATACACGTGCGTGAGTGTGTACAATACTTCTCTATTGCATAAAGCAACTTTTCCACACAAAAAGGATCCTTCTGAGTATTTAATTTTATATTCGTGTGTGTGTTTTCCCAATTTGAAAGTTCTTCCTTGTGTTGTTACCTCGTGGCCTAGAACTTGTAGCGTCGTCGCATGGAACAAAATTGCTGTGGAATCACTAAAGATGGTGAAGAACAATACAGACAATGTGTAACTGTGTTGGATATTAGCTTCAAAGTTCCCACCACTTATTCATGTCTCTCCACTAACGAATGTGATATAGTTGGAGCAGGAGCAGTGTCATGGTTATATGAGCCTTTGTCTTTATTATTGACCTAAATTACGGGACGTTGCTGTTTGTTATGTGATGACGTGAATCAAAAAAGGAAATAAGACAAAGAAAGCAAGCATCTTTAATTTTGGACGCAAGAATAAAGAAAACGAGTTGTGTTCAAAATTCAGTGGGGTGAAAATTATGTCCATATTTCTACACGTGCCAAAACAGTGTAGTTTCGGAGTTAGTGGTGTCGACCAAGTTGTATATCTCGACCTAGGCCTTAATCAAAGTTGCGCCCAAAGAATAACTTCGAACAAAGTTGTGATTAAGGAGGGCAAATGTAAGCATCTGTTTGCCTACCTTGTGTTGCAAAATTCATCACAATGAAATGCTGTTGAGGTCCTCTCCTCAATCGTAATCAACATCCAAATACAATCCTTGGATACAGCTTTGTCATTTGTGAAGCCAACAAAACTTACGATTTTTTTACAGATGTTACGTAAATTGTGACGATTCCTTCCTTATTTCGTCACCTCTAGCTCCGGTCATTTTTTAAATACGCAGAATTTATTGTCGAAATATTACAGTGTACTTACAAAACACTCAGTATAATGTATTCCTTTTAGATTTGGTTTTGTTTCAGTCCGGTGTATTGCCAAAGTTTCCTAACATTGTTAGGCATCTTCCCCCCTCCCCCCATTAACATAGATGAAGGGTTTCAAGCCAGAGACGACTAACCCACACAGTAAATAAGGATGTGATTACCAATTCATCACAGACATCTGACGTCCTTATTCACTGTGTGTGTTAGTTATCCTTGACTTGAAGTCCTTCATATACAGGGTGAATCAAAATAAGAGCAATCGGAGGAATGACATTGTTCTGTGCAAAAAAAAAAAAAAGGCTTAAATTCCTCCTAAGTTTGTGTTACATTCAGCTTTTGAAAACAATTGGTTTCGTCATATCAATACTCTATCTATCTATTGTTCATATTATTATTCTTTGAAATATTTAATCTATAAAAAAGACAATATATTCTTTGTGAGACTTTCCTCCAATATGCAGTTCTCATATTTTTTATTTCTCCGGAAAAAATATCTACGGCAATATTCCTTCTTAAATTTCATTGTTGATAATTATTGAAACTCACAACGTGACGTGCTGCACTAGATTTGAGAAACCAAGTTCAGAAACTAATTAACATAAAGAAGTAAATCCTTTTTACATTATTTTCTTTAGTTCCCAATGGTTCGTGCTGTCCTCAGATTTTGCAATGTTAATTTAACTCATTTTCTGGCGTCATGCAATGATGAAATTTTGCACAGCGACGTAAGTCGGGTGACAATACAATATTCCATTGTTGCTTCCATATCTTTCTATCTATTTATATATTTTAAAAGCATATTTCTTTTAATATGGACTTCTTTATCCTAAAATAAATACTGGCCTGCAACGATGTTGCTTTTGATTGGTTGCAGAACACCTTAGAATTTGAGTCACAAAACATTAGCTTGGTAAAAAAGTATCCGAACATAGAAATAACTCGAAACAAATGACACACTTTTCTTAAACAATACTTGGGAGCATACGTAACAAGTAAAAGCGATGTCACGGAATAAAAAAAAAAAAAAGTCGTTTAGTATCGGGTAAATCATGTTTCTATTCAGTCCAGAAACTCCTAATCTCGCGATTAATATCAAGGAAGTTGAAACTGAAAATATACAGAACGGTTATTCTACCGGTAATACTTTACGGTTGCGGAAAGTTGGAAACTTAGCAGATGAACATAAATTATGAGTGTTTGAAAATAAGGGTTTGAGAAAGATATACGGGTCGAAACGACTGGAGAATGGAGGAGACTGCATAACGAAGAGCTTCATGGACTGTACGACTCACGCGATGTTGTAAGAATAAGGAAATCGCGACGACCAAGGTGGGCAGGCCATGTAGTTCGGATGGGAGAAAAACGAAGATTATATATTCCATCTTGGTCGGAAAGCCGGAGGGAAAGAGACCGTTGGGAAGACCGAGACAACGTTGGGAGCACAATATTAGAAGGGATCTTCGAGAAGTAGGTGTTCGTGAAGAACACTGGCTTGATCTTGCCCAGAATAGATCCCGATGGCGAGCGTTCGTTACTACGGCGATGAACTTGCGAGTTCCGTAAGCCATAGAGTAAGTAAGTAAGTATATTTTATAAGATGATAATATAAATAAACAGATTACAAACTATTTTTCAGTGACCCAGTGTCAGATACATTAGCATCTACATCCCTTCAAGATGAATTTTCTCGATTTGCCGTCATCATTCTTGCTTCCTTAATAGCTAATGTTTTTTCTAAAGGCCTGAAAGACATATTGTCTGAGCCTAAACGGTCGAAAGTGCTTCAGCTTAAACATTAACGTAACTGGTCTTAATCACCAAAATATAGTTAGTTGATTGTTCTTAGTTTGCTTAAACTTTCATATTTTTTTTTTATTTTATTTTAAATCAGAATAAATTCCTGCATTCATATTATGGACAGGATGATTATAGTACTCGTAGGAACTTCATGACATATTTTTATACTACAAATAGTGGAGAGAAAATAGGAGATTTTGAAATCCACTTCTAAAAATTGCAGATCTTTTCACCTAACTTCCCAGGTTTCGATGATTCCTTTTTACAGAATTCCTTGCGAAGGATATATTTTATAGTGTTATCTTTCTTTTTCTTCTTATTTTCCTGCCTATGTACCTTTCTATTGATCGACTTCTTTTTCTAAGTTTTATTCTGAGTTCAGAGGGAATTCCTTTGTAGATGCTCTTCTTGGAAATTGAATTCACTTTTATGAGTTTATTGTCATAAACTTGTAAAACTGTGTTTTCTGTCTTTGTGCTTCTATTGACCACATTTATAATAACCTGTTCTGACTGCAATAACGTAGAGGATAGACTTTCGTTTGCAGTTGCTGATTCTAGAGTGTGTCTCGAAATATGTCCGACATCGTTTTCTTGTTCAACTAAGTTGTCTTTGCAGTGACTTCTGTAATTGAGTTTATATGTTGTTGTAGACATATTTCTTTAATCTTCAACTTCAAAGAACGTCTTTCATAATTTCCAGGCAGTGATCGTGATGATGATATCTTTGCATTGAAAATAAAAATTGGTGTTTGCATGATTTCAAAACGCTTCCTTTTGTTGCTAATAGTTTTCTCCTTTGCATAGGGAGGTTCTTGACATTGCCTACTATGTCTTAGTTCATTGTACAGTATCATAGCAAAATATTTTGGTCTTGCCCTTATTGTTTCTTCATCTCCTTTGGATACAGAGATAGACTCACAGCATTGGAAACGGATTACAAATCCAAATTCTCCAAAAGGGGAAATCCCCATAGCTTTTGAGGGTTGACAGAGCTTTGTGATGCCCCGCTGTGAACTAGGTAGTCGAACAGGAAAACAAACAAACAAACAAGACGAATATCTACAGGGTACATCTACAACTCATGCCACATGCAAGGCCCAAATCGCATGCTCAGCGGAGAACATAAACAGGATAAAACAATCCAAGGTTGAGATAAATAGTCTCCATCACTTTTGTTTAACGATCCATTATCTTACTCCACTGAAACACATAAGGATATCCACCAAGCGAGCTGGATATGCTTAAATAAAGTTGATCGTTAATAAAACAATTTCTATGTGTCGAAGAAATAAAAGAAGATTTCATAATTTTGCGTAACGGTAATATGGAAAACGAATTCAACTAATTATGTTAATGTAAGTGCTCATAAAGCCTAATTACAGATAAAAACACAGTGTAGAGTTCGTACATTGAATCGGTGTAAGTCTTCATTCCAAGGCTAATCTAAGCTGTAGAATTGTATCTGTGAAGGACATTTCATAACCCCTATGGGTAAATAATAATAATAATAATGTATTTTAAGTGGGAGTAATTCTCTACCAACAGGAATCAGGACTTATTCTTAGCCTATAATTCCAAATAAAACAATTATCACTAATATAAAAGTAATTAATTAGTACTCAGGGATTCCCAGAGAAACTAATCTAACCTTACTTAATGCCTTTCAATAGACTCACATTGCTTAAACAATGACGAAGTGACGCACATAGATTATATTAGGTTCATGAGTTATGTAAAATACTACGTTAAAGGGAGAAAAGAATCTTAACATTCAAAAATTATTCGTTGAATCTCATATATGTTCATGCTAAATATTAAATTATCAGATCATACTGGAAAACTCAGTCAACTTTTTATTATACATTGCATCTGAGAAACGTGAAAGCATTTTATTGTTTAAATGTTAAGCTTATATCATAATCTGTAATAGTGAAATCATTAGCAAACATTTAATATCTGTAGAACTGATTTATTCAAAGAAGCACAATATCAAAATATAACGCATTTTTTTCAGTGGAACAGTACATGGAAGAAAAGTATTTGAAGATTAGAAGAAAATTACAAAATTGCACTTTAATTATATGTGAAGAAAGCAACAAAAATTAAGAAATAACTTAATTACGTTTTACAAACTGAATCCAATAGAAAAGGTTAGGTTCGGTTATATTGAGTTATTATAAAATTTCAATAAAAATATCCAGCTGTTACAATTAGGCAAGTCAATACAATTGCACATTATTAAGCAATCAGTGCCTAAAATTAATACTAGCTGAATTAATCAAACCTACAAAATAGTAATATTAATTAACATATCTGAACGTCCAACTAAAGTGTTCTTAATATCATTATAAGAAATGTTTTGGTATTTTGAGTTGAATATAAATATTAGTACAGAAGCTGAGTATGTTAAGAATTCGAGAATTGATCGGCTTCGCTGAATGAATTCAATAGCATATTAACTTAACCTAACCTCACAAAAACTAAGTTACTGAACAAGAACCGCTGATAAATTTTAAGAAAAAATTAGGTTAAAGTACAGAGAAATTTTGAGAGGTTAGGGAAATAAGACTAGGTTATATAAACCCAACCACATCTGGCGGAATGGGTGATGTCTTTCTGCAAAATATTTAGTGTGACATGATTATAGCATTAAGCATATCACTAAAAGTAAAAAAAAAAAATCATGATTAATGATCGTTGGAGAACGCAATATATACTTACAATTGCATTAGTGTTGTGTTGCTACACAAATCAATGCGCAATATTAAAATTTCGTAAATTTAAGGAAAAGGAAATAATTAACTATTTCTATCTCAAAAAGGACTTGCCTGACCTTATTTACTAAGTCTTTGGAACTGTAAGGATTCTATTTTAGATGCAGAAATGGAGGATCTTGTAAATAATACAAAAAACTTGCCAGTTCCACCATCTGAACTTGTGTTTTAAAAAAAACGCACACATCTCATCTAGATACAGAAAGAAAAGGAACGAAACAAAATAGTTCCTTGATTATTTATACTAGCAACAACCTGTATACAGCAATTACCACCGGCTTATAATTAATATCAAATAGCAAAAATAGTTTATTCAAAGAGTAAATAGAACGAAAGAAATTAATAAAATCAGCCGAAAAGGAAGAAATTCATCATTTAATTCAATTACTCGGCATCCAATTATATACAAGAACACTTTCCATGTAAGTAGCCTACGATCCAAAATAAAAGAGAACAAGAACGATAGAAACGAGTAGGACATGCAATGACGTCACTAGGATGCATCGTGATGTAGGGCGAAAGACAGACACAACAGCTTTAAATATGAGGAATGTAGTTGAAATATATACTCCCTAACACATGATAGCAATGTTTCTATTGTATAAATACAGATGAAAAACTGATACACTCTTAGTTCAGTTTTGTAGAATACATTTAAGCGAGCGTACATGCAAATTCGGCTGTGCGTAGTAGTCATTATAAAACTTGACGATATATACTCCAGAGCGATATTCGGCTTTATATCAACCTGCAAAATGTTTGCATGTGAGTCAGATTCGTTTCTAAGATTACTGTCACTTTCTTGAATACGTTTCAAGTATAAGAAGTACGCAAAGTTGAGTGCTGCAAAGAAGTTAGTCATTCAAGCTACACAAGCACCTGAACGATGTCACAGGTAGAATGGCTGGTACATCGGAGTACATGACTGCAATATAATGTTCTGCTGGAATTCTGTTCCAAACTCTTTCAACTAAAGATGAAGCATGTATTTTGTAAAACCTTCCACTGCTATTTTGATGTTTCTTCTTGCCTCTCCTTACACGCTTTTTCTTCTTTGCTTTTTTAGGTGCGCAGGAATCTTCAAAATTATAAATTTCATCATCCCTATAATACGTATCATCGCCAGCCCAAGAGGATTCAGATTTCTTTACATCCTGTGTGTTGTTGTTATTCTGTTCAGAATCTGAGAGCTGCGAATCAGGGAAAACGCTGATATCGTGACAGATTAAGATACGTTCTTGGTTTGCGCTGTAATGACGTGTCATGATCAAAATACTTTGGAGTTCTAGGAAGACCTCTCGAAGATTCATGGATATTCTTTGATGCGGCCACAGTTTGTACGGACCTTGAGGTGTGTATGTATTATACGACTTAGCGATAATAATACTTTTCATAATATATTTCTTTCTAGCAAGTTAAATTCACGTGTTGTCTCTAAGATAATCTTCAGCGCCCTCGCCGAGGAAACCACTTTATTTTTATTATTAACATCAGTTTGAACAATGATTATAAGACATTGTTTCGTCCATATTGTATATTTTCTTCAAAATAGTTATTGAATATTAACGATAATTTGAAATTAAAAAAATCTATTGTTGTAAAAGTGCCGAAAACTTATTAAAACCAAATTTACGTATAGCGATATAGACTTAAAAAACAAAAGTCGTGAGATATGCCAAAAGTATGTTAATAGTTACCAACCACGTGACGGTTTAGGTAAATTCCAAGACCTACATCAGTTGTGAGGATTTATATTATGAATCAAATTGAACACGGGACAGTTTAATCATGGCAAGGAGGCGTGACTTATCGGAATTTCAATGAGGCCCTATAAGGGGTGCAGACCCGAATGTACGATCTTGAAAGTTGTGGATTCCCGGTTTCATGTGAATACCTCATGGAAAGCATTACCTGCCAGCAAGGACAGCACAGTAGCCTACCACGAGTAAACTGTGACCATCGGTGTCAATGTTAACATACAGGTAGCACCGACTTAGATCGTATCCACAATTAACGAAGGGAGGGGGGGGGGGACCAATATCCAGCATGTCAGTGAGCATTTTTTTTTTAGCTCCATGGGATATAATCCGAGAGCAGAAGAAACACGAGAGTGCATTGTTAACACCATGACACTGGAAACAACGCATCACCTGGACTCGTGAACACTGAAACGAGATCCTGGACGTATGTCAAAATAAGGTGTGGCCGATGAGGCATGATATTACTTATTTCGGGCTGGTGGCAGAATTTTGTTAAGGCTCAGAGCGCACCTCAACAACGCCTACAGCGCACCGTGCAGACTGATAAAACCGTTCAATATTGATGTATGGTGTGCTTCCGTGGCATGAGTTGGCCTGCTGGTCTTCATAAGCGCGTCATTATTCGGCGACCGCAAAGTTGCATTGGTAGATATTTGCAATCCTTGATGAACTTCATATATTCCCACAATAACGGCATATTTCATCAGAATAATACACAGTGTTACCGAGCCCACGTTATCCAGAATTTGTTCAACGAACATTGTGAACAGTTCCGAAAAATGGTTTTAGTTCAGTCAGTGTATCGAATAACCTAGGAGGGACCAATTGCAGCAAAAATGCTCTTTGTAGTTTCTGGTCCCATGAAGTGGACTTAATAAAATAATAAGATATCAAAAGTTTACAAAAATTTGAATGGCCCAAGTCCGTAATTTTGGACCGCCAATTTGGATATTGGTCATAAAACGCTTTGAAACTAAATGTAATTATAGATCGGCTTCTACAAGCCCTATTTTCTTAAACTTGGTGTCAAAATCAAGGATTGTATATTTAGCAGATAAACAGTATTTGATTATAACAAGAACATATATAAACAGTATTTGATTATAACAAGAACTAAAAGAAATTAGGCGAATAACGTTATAATAATAGTTTATCCCTCGACTTAAATGATGTACAGAAAGATGTACGCGTATTGATGTGCAAAATACACAAGATACACAAAACCGTTCATAGCAGAAAGAAACCGTGCATTACAGGGTACTTCTCACACTATACAGATGCCGCACTGTGTGAGTAAATAATCCTAAGGTTTTAGAGATCCTAACATGTTTGCAATATTTTGTTTTTGATTTTGTGATTTGTTAAATTTGCGAATATGAAAGGGACGCCAACTCAGACAACCCAGTGCCAGTCTTTCCAACTTTTGCAGTCATAACATCATAAGATAGTCTCTTGCAGAATAATTCAAAATTCCGCAAACAATACCGAACAGACACGGACGGAAATGGTTGATAAAATAACCCTGACTTGATCGCAGATAAGGTAAATCTACACAAGTTTGACTGTCACCTTTGTCACACTATTTATTTCAGGTTAAAAAAAGAATTATCTAGAAAATTCTATATATTTAATTCAAATACATTTAATCATTACATCATTAATAGATTCAATAGTTCACGTACATTTCGATCACCATGTTAACAAAACAATTTAAGTAATATTCCGTATGCAATCAGGTCCAACAATAATATGACGAGGCAACATTTGTCAAGTAGTTGAAGTCAAGATTCCAAAATACGTTAGTGACTATCAAGTTCAAAACCTTACACAAATCTTTCTCTTAAAATATCTGCGCTCTTTCTCTCACTTTATGTTTTTAAATTACACGTTTTCGTACAAAAATACATGTCCATACAAAAATCGTTGCTCGCCTGAAGATGCCTTTCGGAAGAAGATGAAAAGAACTTGGAGTGAAAATTCTCGGATGCTAACGAGAACAATGTACGACTATTTAAATAGGTATAAATTGAATTGATTATGGCCTTTAAGGAACTTAGGGCGACAAGTAATGCTCACAGGTGAATGCGAAATGACGTAATATAGATTTAGTACGAAAATGTGTACGTTTTTCACAAAACTTGGTTTCAGTTCCATATGTAAATAAGAAATACTGTTATGTTTTACAATAAATCCTCTGCTAAAGCCTAACAACTGCGTCTCCCAAATGATCTCCAGGTAGTATAAGATGTGTTGTCTCTATTAAACGTACAACCGAGCCGCCGTAGCTCAGTGGTAGAGCGTTGGCGTAGCATTCTGGAGGTCGTGGGTTTGATCCCAGCGGCCCACCGTCCTGACTGAGGTTTTTCCAGGGTGTTTCCTCAGTTACACCAGGCAAATGCCGGCATATCACCTTCAACATAGACCCTGTCCGACACCTTTCCGAATCTTTCTCCCTCCCTTATCCCAACCTGAGCCTTAGATGCCTAAAGGCCACAAATAAAAAAAATAAATTTTAGTAAACATACGAAATGTTACACATTTCAGAGTTCGTAGGTTATTAACTTTCTTATTATCATTTGCACGATCTCTAGCCTTACATTTGAGTTAGCATCTATTTGCGTTAGCAGTGTATTCTAGCTCTCTGTGTAGCCAGGCGTTCTAACCGATTCTGTTCCAGTTTATTGGCAGCGATGAGAAAGTGAAACTTGTTATTTTAAGCTTAGCGTGAACAGTAAAATATCAGCATCTCATTTATATTATTATCTTTAAATGTTTTCGTAATCATTGTGACCAGTACCTTTCTACATCAGAGATCTGTCGGATTCGGTTGACACGGTATGTTTGAAAGGGAACAGATATCGATGTTTGTGTGTACTAATATGATGATTTTCTCTTCACAAAGTATTTTAAAGGAGTGACAGGTAGTTTAGTAAGACCTCGGTAGTTATTTTTCACTTTATTATTATGATTATTTTTATTTAATTATTTATTTTTGTGATTGTATTGTTTGAGGAGTAAAACTCCTCCTCTGTCTCTTTTTCTTGAGTAACCAATCTGAGGTACAGTTTGGAGAAGATAATCCAGCCCATCAGAAAAGTCGTTGATGGTAAAAGGGAGGGTTCATATTAAGGTCAGTTATGCAAGAAACATTTTCGCTGAACTTAGTTCCCAGTTACACGTACAATTCCGTTACGCATTTAATTCCTCATTTTTGCATTGATCAGAATTTAATGTGTCGAGTTTTACTTGACTTTTACATTTCCACCTTGCGAGGCATTCGTGTAAATGTAATTGGGATTAGTTAGTTTCCTTTCATCAGCGTATTGATGTAAGTACACTTTTATAACACGTATTTCTGGCTTAGGCAAAGTGTACCAGATTTAGATTTTTTGCACCTGCTATTAGTATGTTTTCACTCATGCGCTGTGCACATGTTGGAAATAAGTAAGTTCATTTCATTTAATAGGATGAAGCATTAATGTTAGCATGGTCAGTCAGTTATTTGTTATATTTTGCAGCTTGACGTTTCTTCCCTATCCAGGTGGTGTTTCGTCCCTGTTGCCTAACTGCTTGCAGCATTATAATTATTATTATCGCTTCTCGACCTTTGGGTGTTCCTTAATTTTATTTCGAGGAAAACATTTGAAATTGTGAAATTTTTGAAAATTTTATTTCTTAAAAATGTTTCTTTTCCTTTTCTTTTCTTGAGCTTTAGTAAATTAAAAAAAAACAAAAAAACAATTACGTCCCCGAATAACATCAGGAAACAAAGCAAACAAGAATGTGAACAATTAATTAATCAATAAAATAAACTGACAATTTTCTCTACCTCTTATTCTGAAGAAAGAAGAGCATTAATAACACAAAATAAGGAAAAGTTTGACATGAACAAAATCTGGTCTATTATCAATAAAATAAACAAAGAAATGACTTAATAATGCATACCTTGTCCGTTGGACAATTGAAGAGACTTTTACCATACAATTTCTTTCCCTTCTAATCATAAGTCAAAACCATCAAAATAATTCCAATGATTTTCAACACACCAAATTTCTTTTCAGGATTTAAGGATACGATTTCTTTTGTCAATAAAGGATACTGCAGGTATTTCACAACTTTGTTCAGTATTTTCGTGTATCAAATCAATATAATTTAGAGAATTTCCAGTAACTTTTCCAAGAATTTTATACATAAAGATTTTCCTTCACTCTCCTCATTTCCCACTCGTTTCACTTTTAACCGTGATAAAAAGGGATCTCTGTTCACTAATTTCAATATAGACGTATGAGTGATATATAAATTAAACTTTAGTTTAATTCACAACCAATTCTTCTGATTTAATACCAGTCACAAGAATAAAATCACCTTTCGAGAAATTAGGACCTCGTTACACGTGAAAAAAACCAATCCTTATATCAAGTAACTTTCCAGACACCAACGAATAGCATAGACCCGTTATATCAATAATTTCAAGCAAACTGGTGTATAAAGCAAATTATGGCTTGTGCCCCCTTCCACCTCCTGTCTCGTTTTCAAACACCAATCAAAAGGTCACATTCTAACCAATTAGAACGGTTTAAAACTAGATCTCATAGAAAACTCCTCATGTTATCGTAAGTTTTTCGTTCTGGTTCTATAGAGGGAGTCATCCTATAAAGACATTACATAGAAATGAAACTTCGGTAGCCATTTTTCATCGGCATAATTACAGAATCTGAAAAATACACTACAGTGGTCACAAACCTCTTTCAAAAATTTAGAATCAACAATAATGTCATTATCCACCAAAAAGGATTCCAGTGTTGGAAACGGTGCAAATACTCTGACCTTTACATAACGAATCCATAACAGCAGTTTTTCCTCGAACGCTTTTATTCTGTCGTAGACCTCAACAACAGATAGAGATCCTCCCTGCAGGGAGAGATTTAGCTCATTTAATTTTGTAAAAATGTCCGAAAGGTAGGATAATATTGTTAACCAAATTTCGTCCACAGAAGTGATGCAAAATCAGAATTGCGTTCATTTACAAACAATAAAACTTCATGTCTTAATTGAAATAGCCTTGTTAGCACTTTTCCCCTGGAAAGCCACCAAGTTTCAGAATGAAGCAAAAGGTTCATAAATTCACTGCCCATTTCTTCGCAGAGCACCGAAAATAACCTGTTGTTTAACGGCCGGGCCTTAATAAAATTACAGCACTTTCTAGCACAGTTTTAAATTTAGGTGGCATTCCTTTGGATTCTAACGCTTCTCTGTGTATGAAACAATGTACCCAAGTCACATTAGTAGCCTTGACCTAAGAAACTACGTCACTATGCCTACCAGTAAGGGCACGAGCTCCATCTGAACAGAAAATGTGTACATTTTCCCCAATCCTTATCCCTCATGTAATTATTGAGAGTGCCAAATATTTCTTCCCCCGTTGTTCGTGTTGACAAAGTCTTACAAAATAGAATATCATCATGAATAATGTTATCGTGCGCATATCTTATGTAACATTAACTGCGCATCGTGTGCAACATCAGTAGTCTCGTCTATCTGTAACACATAATATGGGTTTTTCTTACTCTCTCGATTAACTGAGATTCTACGTCACCTGCCATATCGTTAATTCTGCGACCGACAGTGATATTTGAAAGCGGAAACAAGTCAATTTCTTTTAGGAATTTGTTACCGAACATAGTATTTACCACATCTTTTATAACCGGAAGTAATAAATTTTCCCCGATAGAATGAGGTTTCCCCGTTTTTTCTATGCGCAAACTTAAGAGATAGGATGCTTCCAGAGTGCCTTGTTATTAACCGAACCCACGCTCAAAACTAAGTTTTCCCCATGATTTAATGTTCCTAAACGCCGCAGAAAATATTCCAATGGCTTATTTTTCACATCACAATGCTTAGTTTCCAAATGCCATGGGAGTTTAGCAGGTTTCATACATTCATTCGACAACACTTCATAATCCACAGCACATTCAGGTTTCTGCTCACTTTCGTCACTACACCAGCTAACAGAATTCCACATATGTCATATTTTCTATTGTGTTTTCTCTTTGAAATGTATAACAGGTTGGGATTCCTGCACCTGGGGCATTGTGCCTAGGATCAGTGACTTTTAAAAATATATATATTAACCTCAATTTGTACACCGAACGTATGCAAACAGAAAATGAATATCTTATT
>JAGDQP010009205.1:874-15097 GCA_022664845.1 Lepisma saccharinum
TTCATGCGTATGCTCGTGATTCTCTCTTGCTTCAACAGCTGTTAGAGAGCCAGTGTGTACTATCGTGTGGTTCTTCTTCGTCACAGTTCCGTTTGAGTAAAATGACAGAATGTGTGGAACAACGATAATGCTTCAATTATGAAGGAAATAATGGAAATAATACACAAGTAAAACACAGTACAATCGGTTCACAAGAAACATCAGAACCATCCATACCCGCCAGATGCTGATTGTAATATTCTTCAACATTGTGTATCACGAACGCGTAGCAGAAGGACAAACAATTATCTTCACGTTCTCCGTCGCCTGCGTGATCCAATTCTTGGCCAAAGGTAAGACCTGTGGGTTTCACAAAATTGGCACCAACATCATGGTAACGCCCCGGCCCATTTCTCGCCCTTAATTTAATCTTTCCTGGCAAGGAACTACATTCCTGTCGGCCTTCAAGGCTCCTTGTGGGCCCTGGCTTTTCTCTAAAGGCGAATTGACACTGCAAGGCAGACGCTTTGACATCCGAGAGTACACCATACACAAGGTGACTGCGTCGTTGAGAGCATTTGTAAAAGAGGCATTCCAGGCATGCTTCCAGCAATATAGCAGGTTCGTTGGGTTAAGTGTGTGGAAGTTGAAGGGTGATTAGGAATTTGAACACACAAAGTATCTAGTTTTATTTTCCTGGTCTATGGCCGGATGCTTTCGAGACAAGTCTCGTATTACGTGAGGGATTAATCATTCTTTAAACGGATATGCGACCTCTACTGGTATAACACAATTTTCAATAGGGCGTATCCTTCTTCGAAAGTAGCATGTAAGGCACTATTTCGTTGTACGCGGAGATCATGAACACTATCCCACCAATCGGCATTAATATAATAGAAGCCTAGGTCAGGTCTGCATACAACCATGCAGGTAATGGAATAATTATCATGCCGAAAATTCCCTTCATTATGTTTAGGTGTATCAATATTAATAAGACTTCCATGTAATTACCCACATTACTTCCAATACATAGAACTGTTAAACGATTTTTTATATATTTTCAAGCCACTTTACTGTGCTTCTCAACAGTATAGTATTCGCTACGTCAACCGCACCCTAGTTAGCAGGTACCATCTCGGCATTTGCTGATGTGGCTGAGGAAACACTTGTCAGGGTGGATGGCCGCTGGGTTCGTTCCCAGGGTCTTCCGATTGCTAACCCAATCCTCTGCCAACTAAGCTACGACCGCCCGGTGCCGGGTTTCGTGTTGTAGAGCATTATCTAATAATGTAGTAGTTTGTTGCCGAAAATACACATATGAATAAATTGTAAGTTTTGAGGAGAGAAAAAATACCCTTCCAAATTCCGTAATATTGAGTGAAGTGCACTAATATAATATGCAGTGGTATATAAGAAATAAGACTATATTTACAGTGTATTCATCAAATACATAAGAGCACATAGAAATCCTCGATTGAAGCATAAAGCTACTGTTTTTTACTTTTTGATATCAGTAGTTTTTGTGATAAATGCCTCAATTCCTATAGCATTTCAACCATCTCTCTGCTCATTCGAAACGTTTGGTCGTACTGATGACTGTTTCCAAGTTCTTAATTTAAACGCCCCTTAAAGCACCTTGGACGGTGCAGAGCAACCCTATCGTCATTTTCGGATTCATCTGAGCCACATATATCTTACGAATTTCGCCATTTACATGTATACTTGAAAACCTACCAAGCTCTCTCGATTTGTAAATTTCAACTAGTTTTACAAATACGTTTTACAACTCGTCAAATTTTATGAAACAGAAACACTAGTACACTTATAAAAAGCACTTGTAATTACAAGTGTTTCAACTTGTAACTTGAGTTCTATACTTGTAGTTTTATGAAACACACACTTGTAAAAAATCTTCTTTTTACAAGTGTTTTTACTTGTAACTTGTAGCATACAGGTGTAGTTTTATGAAACATACATTTGTAAAAAAGTTACTGATCTACAAGACAAACGCTTGTAAAACAGGTCTTGTAGTTTTATGAAATAGGGCCCAGGATGTACCGAGAATTGTTGAGTGAAGGCGTCACCGTCCACAACAGACACCATATCCGGCGTCCAGCCGCCTTCAATGACCGAGACCGGCAACACCTGGGACGAATGCTCAACAGAGACAGGAGGGAGAGAGTGCGAGAAATCACGAACCAATTCAACACTGAAAAGCCGGTGTTCGATACCCGGCAGCTTTTTGTTTGTACCTATAAATATTTGCTCCTCTTTCCTCCCTTTTTTTAGGTAGACATTTTCGAACACCTGATCTGACACTTGTGCATTGTAGAGGTGACCCGTGTCCTGTAACATGTTATCTCACTTTATCAGTGATTTTGTGTAGTGCTAGTGGGTCAAACTTGTCACCATGGCAC
Source organism: Lepisma saccharinum (assembly GCA_022664845.1). Taxonomy (NCBI): domain Eukaryota; kingdom Metazoa; phylum Arthropoda; class Insecta; order Zygentoma; family Lepismatidae; genus Lepisma; species Lepisma saccharinum. The sequence continues at coordinate 3,271 of JAGDQP010009205.1, forward strand.
AACGTTTCAGTAAGTATATCTCTGCAATGAAGACTGAAAACATATATGTTTATATGAACTTTTTTCATGTACTGGTCATGTACAATAACCTTCTCAATTATTAACCTTTAATCCTGAAACATCCTGTATATCCATATACTGACTGACTCATCCATATAAATTCACAGGCCAAACTACTGGACCTAGATACACCAAATTTGGTATGAAGGTGTAGGACCATGAGTAGGTAAAGGCAAAAATCCGACATTTTGAAAAAGTCGCCATCTTGGATCCAAAATGGCCGCCAAACCCATTGTTGCAAAGAATAGAGATCTTAAACCGCTGGAGCTAGCGAGATAAAATTTTTTCATGAAGGTACAACATCACTAATAGACTGCGAAAATATTACAAAATGTATCCAGAGACGCCATCTTGGTTACAAAATGGTGTACTCTAAATATCCATTTTACACACCGTTTGAGCTAGAGATACGAAATTTGGTGTGAAGGTACATGATGACTATTAGGTTGAGAAAATGTTGAAAACGTCACCATCTTGGATCCAAAATGGCCGCCGAACCCATTGTTGTATAGAATATACAGCCTAAACGCCTCGGACTACTAAGATGAAACGGCTGGGGCTACTGAATATCACTAGTAGGTTACGAAACTGTTACATGATGTATCCAAAGACGCCATCTTGGATCCAAAATGGTGTACCTAAAATTCATTCTCGACACCGTTTGAGCTAGAGATTCGAAATTAGGCATACCAGGTGCGTAAACATGAAACAGGAATTTATGTACAGAAAAAACAGTGATTGGATGACAATGCTAAGAACTATTTTATTCGAAGTATTGGCCATCGCTAGCGATACATTTCTGCCATCGTTCCGGCAATGTGTGGATGCCAGACCAAAAAACTGTGCCTCTTGTGCTGTAAACCAGTCATCAAGCCATTTTCGTACATTTTCGTAAGATGTGAAGCGCGTGTCCCATGGATGCAAATAAGTTAAAATCGGAAGGCGCCAAGCCTGGTGAGTAAGAGGCATGCGGAAGGATTTCCCAGCGAAACGTCGCAATCGTCTCCTTCACCGGTTTTGCTGTGTGGGAGGGTGCATTATCGTGAAGCACAATCAGTTTATGTTGTCTTTGGTCATATTCTGGTCGTTTTTCACGCAAAGCTTGATGCAAATCTATCATTTGTTGTCGGTAACGTTGGGTATTAACGGTTTCGCCAGGTTTCAGCAGTTCTTAATAGATCACTCCCTTGTGATCCCACCAAACACAAAGCATTGTCTTCCGTCCATAGCGATTTGGTCTTGCACTCGATGTCGCCGGTTCCCCTGCAGTTACCCATGATCTTTTACGCTTAGGATCCTCGAAATAGATCCACTTTTCGTCACCAGTCACAATTCGATGGAGAAATGATTTCCTTTTGTACCTGGCGAGCCGAATTTTGCAAGTGGTTTTTCGGTTTTCCTTGTGTCGTTCAGTCAATGCATGTGGAACCCATTTACCCACATTCTGAATCTTGCCTATGGCTTTTAAACGTATGGAAACTGCTTCTCGTGTCACATTTAATTGATCCGCGAGTTGTTGTTGCGTTTGAGCGTCATCCTCATAGAACAAAGCTTGCAATTCGCTGTCTGCCAATTTTTTCGGTGGTCTTCTACGTTCTTCGTTTGTCACGTCAAAATCGCCACTTTTAAATTTTGTAAACCACGCATAGCACTATGACTTACCAAGAGCATGATCACCGTAAACTTCGACAAGCATACGAAGCGATTCTGCAATAGTTTTCTTCAAATGGTAACAAAAAATCAATGCTGTCCGCACATCGTAGTTTGTAGGTACAAATTGCGCCATGTTCAACGCTATTAAACACTACACTATGACATGAAAATTGTCTGGTTGTGAGTTGCAAATCGTTATCAGCAGTCAAAACAAGCAAGTGGCGCCAAGGACGCAGTTTTACGGGAACCACAGTGACACCTTACGCCGTCTATGCACAAATTCCGGTTTCATATTTACACACCTGGTAAAGGTATATCTTAACTAGTAGTTTAAGAAAATATTACAAAATCTTAGGAAAGTCGCCATTTTGGAACCAAAATGGCCGCCCAAGAAATAATTTTCGACACCGTTTGAGCCAGAGAAATGAAATTTTATTTGAAGGTGTACCTTCGCGAGTAAGTCACGAGAATACAATAAAACGTTAGAAAAATCGCCATATTTAATGCAAAATGGCCGCCCGAAAACCCATTTTCTAAACCACTAAGGCTAGACAAACGAAATTTTTTATGGTATACCATGACTAGTAGGTCACAAAAAATTTTGAAACCCCCAAATAGGGGCGCAGCTCCCCCCGGTGGGTGGTATATATACAGATGCTTATCAGAATAATGGAAACACCTGAACGAAAGTTCAACTTACCAGATTAATACGGTGTCGGGCCACCTTTCGCCTTCAGAACAGCCTTGATGCGACGTGGGATGGAGGCATAGAGGTCGTGAATGGTAGCAAGTGGAATATTACACCATTCCTCGTGCAGGGCATCGGCCAGTTCTGTGAGAGAGGATGGAGGTGGAAATCGTCGCCGGAGTCGTGTTTCCAAGATGGACCACAGATGTTCAATTATGTTGAGATCTGGGGATTGGGCGGGCCAGGGGAGGTGTTGAACTTCATCCCGATGTTCCTCAAACCACACTGCAACAACTCCAGCTGTGTGAATGGGTGCATTATCATCCTGGAATATGGCGTCATTGTCCGGGAACAACATCCGGACCATAGGATGCAAGTGGTCTCCTAAAATTGCGACATAATCGTTGGCAGTGATGCGTCCGCGAAGTGTGACCACAGGACCCAATGAAAACCATGATATTGCGGCCCACAGCATCACCGTGCCGCCGCCATGTTTCACAGTTGGGCGGAGACACTGCAGATCATACGCTTCTTTGGGCGTTCTCCACATATAAACACGGCCCGTGGTTTGGAATAGGGTGAATGGTGACTCATCCGACCATACCACACGTTTCCAGTCGTCAACGGTCCAAGTTGCATGGTCGCGGCACCATTTGCGGCGTGCTAAAGCGTTCTGGTCCCTGATGAGAGGTTTGGCCCGTGCAACACGACCCCGTAAGTTCATGTCATGTAATTCGCGGCGGACTGTGATTGTCGAAACAGGTTGGGGGAGGTACTGATTGAGTTTCTCCGTTACTTGCGCCGCAGTGGCACGACGGTTCCGCGTGACAATGCGCTTTAATACCCGGCGTGCCCTGTCACTGATGCTTTTCTTCCGCCCACTGTTCCGCTTCCCCGATGTGGTTTTCCCGTGTGTTGTGTAGGCCGTCATCACCTTCGACACTGTCCCTGTCGACACACCTAACACACTAGCCACTGCCGTTACACTCACTCCACATAACAGCGCACAAACAATTTGCCCTCTTTGAAACTCTGAGAGGTCTCCCATTTTACACTACCTCTGTCTGCTGCAGCCACTGCACACTCCTGTTCCACGACGCCTGACGTAGTATGGAGACCGACCTAACACACCACCACCAGCAGTCCGGCGCTGCGGTCTCCACGACACCACTGCCAACCCATACATCTGACGTGTTGCCAACTACAGGTGTTTCCATTATTCTGATAAGCATCTGTATATACCATGGAGACGCAATCCCCCAGAGGGTGTCTGATTACGATAAAGGGTACATAGCCCCCCAAAGCCCCATGTTGGGAGCGCAGCTCCCTCGGAGTCAGCGAAGCAAAGCAAGTATATACATATCTACACGATAGAGGTCATAATTTTGAAGATATTTGAACCAAATTTTATTATGTTATTTCTAGGTTTAATAGCACGGCTAGGTTCGTTAATAAGCAAAATCGGCCCAAGAGGGTTGTCGGTGGAGGGGGTTGAAATTTAAAAAATATATATATCAGCCCTTATGGAGTTTAGAGGGAAACTTTGCATAAATTATAGTACTTCCTATGAAGTTTAGGGTGACACCAACGATTCAGGGGTTGTGGGGGGTAGGGGTGGAAATTCAAAATTTTTAAAACCACGTCTTGTGGTGTATCGTTGAAAAGCTTTTGATAAATAAATAATCTACAAATCAATAAATAGTTTCTCGATAGCGCTCATACAAGGCGAGATTTGAATTTTTGAAAATCAAAAAGAAAAAACCTCGAGATCTACCTCAGCCTGTAGGCCTGCCGAAAGGATTTTTTTAATATTTTACACATTTTTCAAAATTTTACGCATTTGACGAAAAATAGGTTAAATAATTCCAGTTAGATCATTATTCTTTTCTTTCATTAAACGTAATTGAAAAAGCAAAAAAGGAATATGACATCGACCCGAACAGTAAAGCAAAGTATACATCATTGTTTCTCCTGAGGTGCCCCGCTTGTGAAAACTAACGAGGCTCGGATCTTCATAGCATATTTCAATCACATATCCTAGATTCATATTAGCCTATATGCATGGAGTTACTTCAGAAATTGTCTTCGTAACATAAAAGGATTAGTAAAATAGAAGTCTGTCAGGAGCGTCGCGATATGTTAGTAATTAGAGTGACGGACAACAAACAAATCTGAAGTTTCTAGGTACGACAGTTGGTTATATTTTTCGCCGTGGGATTGATGTTGTCTCTCCACGTTTTAACAAGACAGGTTTGTAGCTTGCTGTCACCGCCCATAAAATTATTTTTATCATTTTAACAGGTTTGTAACAAGTTTGTAATATATCAAGTAGTAACTCTGCTGCAAGACTGAAGCAAGTTTGTAAACTTGCAATGTGAAACTTGGTGCAAACTTTGGAGACTTGAAATCTGAAACTTGTTGCAAACTTACTATAAGTATTCTGTGATATCTGGTTTCATCCCCCTCTACTCCCAACCAGAGATTCGTGAGCTTACTCGAAAAGCCGAGAAAATCCATTTCTAGCAGTTTCTTCATCTCTACACGAGTAAATCAACCCCAATGTTCTCCTCGTGGATACTAAAAATCTAAATCATTGCTCTTTTTATGCACTAAATTTTAATAACTCCTTTCGTTTTCGAAGATAAATTCGCATTTAAATAAAACAAATAGCCAGAAACAAGGAAGAAATTCAGGTTGGATTGGTGGCACCACACGGTGCGATGCCCTGTGCGAAGAAACTACTCTGAATCTGACAATTGTCACATAGCCAGAACTTTGCTTTTAAGCGTGAGGATGTAAGTAATATATTCTTTTCTAGATGTCAGTATAACTATTGACTTCTATTTCCCACCTATTGAGACTCGAAAACTATTTTATTCCAGTTTAAATAAAATCAGCCTCCCTTCTCTATTTTCAGTTCATTACTTTCCGTGGAAATTTTATGCATAAAAAAAAACTGTTCATTGCATATCTACAAAAGTTAGCTAATAATTTATTCGTGCGACCCATAACTGATTTCGGATTGTGTTCTGAGAAGACAATACGGATTGAGCCTTACTGCTGGTTACAAGGTTTTCTTTCTCTTTGTTTCTGAAAAAGTTCAGTTGGTACCTTAATTAATGTCCGAGCGGCTAGGCGAAAGAAAAAGAAAATCACACACACATACACAGTAAACCCTGTTATCTCACTGACTAGGTTTTGTTTGCAAAAGTTGTTATTTTTATTACAAGTTGCCTTGTTGGACGCACAACAGAACAATGCCATCCCCGGAAGAGGGCTCACCGAAGGATGCCATCCATCCAACTTATGACAGACTTAAAATGTAGCGTTTCCTTCAATACAGAACTGTAAATTAAACGAAATAAGGTACAAACAGAATACTTGAACAATACTTGCAAAGCAAGTGAAACCTATTTTTTTGTTCAAATACAGTATTATGTTTTAAGAAACACCTGTGTAAACTGTGTTGAATAAATATATATATAATGTATAAAATAATATAACAGTTTGTATGTATTATTGCAATACGTGACACTGAAAACTACCTGCGTAATTATTAAACGCTATTCGTTCATTAACGCCCACACAGAAAAAAATGCGCAGTTTAAAATCTGGTGCAGAAATAAGTTACGTAACACAGAAATGTAATTAAATATTTGCATTCACGTTTTCGTTGACGTAACATCGAGAACTTAGCAATACAGTAATGCTAAGTTCTTTACGTCTGTCCAATCATGGAACACCTTCTTCTGACGTCAGAGAAGAAGGTTGGTAAAATAGCATATCATAATTTTGCTGTAAGGTCTCACGAATTGATCTCAAGTATGTTTCCTTAGATGTTAGCCTCTAATTTTTTATATGAGCTCAGTTCAACTAAACTCAAGTCTAAAAAAATTGAGCTATGATCACGCTCAAACTTACGCTCATTTTCCTATGAGCTATATCTATACTCAACTCACATTCAGTTCTCCTATTATATAAAATGTCAAATTTGAAATCCAAAGCTCGATCGACAGGTCGGACTTAACTAATAGAGCATTGGTTTCACCTGCGGAAGTTTATGCGTTGTAATTCGGAGGCCAACATTCCTGACTGACTATTTTAAAGGGGTTAACTCCGTTACACATACTAAACTAATGCCGGGATATCACCTTGAAATTAGGCCATGGCAGGTTGCTTGCAAAATCCCTCTTCTCTACTTTATTTCCTTTCTGAGCGACAGATTCCTAAAGAACATAAATTCAATTGAATCGTATTCATACATTTCAAATGCAACATATGCTTGCAGAGCACTTTACAATGGTTACGAGCTTTCAGGATAATAAGCTTTCCTGAATAGTGATATATTTAATATGAATTTATCTTGGGGCTCAGTCGGTAGAGCGCTTACCTCTGGTGCTAGGGGTCGTCGGATCGTTCCCTGCTCATACCATGTGGGCTTTGTGGTGGACAAACACCGTGTGCGTAGGTTTTCTCGGGGTACTCCAGTTTCCTCCCACTTTCTTCATTCCACAAATTAATCCCATCATCATCCATACGGCCTGAGCCATAGTTGCCTAAAGGCCTTAAAATAAATTCAATACAATTCAATGAATTTATCTTTGGAAGAAATTTCTTCTCGACATTTCTCAATCTCGAAAACAATAGAACTAAAAGCCCCAATGAATGAAATGATCGCGATACTAGTATCAAGATACCAGTATTTTTAGCCCAAACTTTAGATGCCTAAAGGCCTTAAATTAAATTCAGAGACCAGCATCTTTCCTCGATTTTGAGTATCTCGATAGATATCAGATACTTTTGAAAATAGGTATTGATGTCGCGTATCTCGATAGTTTTGAGCAGTATCTTTTAGATACTTTTGCGATACTTCTACCGATACTATTTTAACGTTCGTTTTTGGCGTCACTTTTCAGTTCCTAGTTAGGTCTTGGTAATCTTGATATTACATGTAACTAGCTATTTAATGATCTAATGTTCTAGCCCACGGGATTTGGAACCGAGTGAAGACTTGAAAAGAAGAAGAAGACGATATTCAGAAATGTTCGTTAACTGGAAGTGATATTGAGAACTTCAGAAAACTTGGGACCTACTGGCATTTTTTTTTTTTTTTTTTTTATTTTTTTTTTTTTTTGTATCTTATTTTATTTACTTTTCCCGCATTATCTTGTTCTTGTTTCACATTAGCTACGTCGCCAAGTGTGTTGCCTTTGTCTGGTTCGCTGCTAGAATTGCAATAGAAAAGTATCGTGTTGTTTCCGCTAATATAAAAAAAAATATAGGAAAGTTAAGTAAGGCCAGTAAGAACAGGAACGGAATACAATATTTAGCCATACATATAAATAAGGAATTTGAATGAATTTTATTTAGGGCTTTCAGGCATCTAAGGCTCAGGTCAGTATAGGTGAGGGGGGAAATTGCGGGAAGGTTTCGGCCAGGGCCTAAGTTGAATGTACCATCCCGGCATTTGTCTGTTGTGAAAGAAAATATCCCTGGAAAACCTGTCAGGATGAAATAGTAGAAGGGGTTGAAACTCGCGGCCTGATCTTAGAAGTGAGGAAAGAAATTTACATTTTTATTTACATGACGAATGTTAAAGAGATGCCTTAACTTTGTAGTGTTAATAAAGGGTACAAGCGTGCAATGAATGAAGATTATTAGTTAATGTAGCGAAGAACTATACTCGACAATGGGAGAGTAAGAAAGTGTGGCATCAGTATTCCATATTTACCTATGTATATGCCACTATAATTTGTAGTTAGAAAAAAATAGCCTTTCCAAAAAAGATAATGAGAGTTACTGTGCAGAATATACAAGAGCCGATAAATTTTAAACAATGCATAAGTAATTTTGCAATCCGTGTTTTTCCTTTGCAAATGTGCGAACATTTCAACAGATGTGGACAAGAACATAATGATTTCAAGATGAAAACGAATATTTGGAGAAGAGTATAGACGATAGAAAATTCAGTATTTTTATATAATGAATGAATGCTTTGCTTTGCCTCCAGAACAATAAAACATTCTATGCTTTTCCGACTCACCTTATCTTTGCGCCTCTATTTTACATGACTTTTTGAAGCAATTAGTGATGGTTCAAAAGGCTGGAACTTGTTCAAATCCATCACATTCGTCTGCGTCACATTCGGGAGGTTCTGAGTTTGAATCCTAGTCGGTGCCTCCTGATAGGCTTTGTCTAGTCACACTAGGCTAATTCTGCACCGATTCCTATCCCATCCTTTTTGTAGGACCTACGTAGTTCAGACCTGCTTGTAGCTCCTAGCCCAACTATAAAATACGACGTTTATTTCAATTCTAGTAAATAAATAAATGAGACGAAACCTTGTAGGGAAACTGTGCATATATGCTACCACCAAGCTTCAATAGCGAGCATCCTATTTGGATGATCAACGGTCCGTTGGAAAAAATTGCGGAGGCCTTTCAAACGACGCCTTAACTACCTTCCTAGGGCTCATAGTGCCTGAGTTGAAAATTGTCCCCCGGAACTGGAATCTGTATTATCTATACGGATTTGAACTAGTCTCACCAAGACATATCCAACTACACCTCCATCACCGTCCTAGCTCTATTGGTTTTTTGACTGAAAGGTTTCCTCAAGTATTGACGAGAACTAGTTAAAGAAGTTTTTTCTGCATGGGAGAAGTAACCTAAGCATTATTCATTCTTTTCCTCTTTTGAAGATCTTTATTAAATATAGCACCCCAATTCCTTTAAGTGCATCAGTGAAGAGACTCTTCAGTTAAGCAAGAGAAGTGTAGCATTACAAAAGGAAACACAAGGGGAACAGTAATTTAGAGCAGTGGTTTTCAACCGCCGGTCCACGAAGCTATTGTACCGGTCGTCGGTAAATTAATACATTTAATTATTTTATATCTATTTTGTAGATTTCGACGGTTCAAAATTGAGATTAAAGTTCCTATTTCCTTTTAAAAAACAACTACAATTCGAAGATGTACTGAAATCTTTTAAACATCAAATAAACTTCTAATTTTACTGGCATCTTCCCGGTCCTTGAAAGTTTTTATCTGTAGCTTGCCAGTCCGTCAGTATTAAAAGGTTGAAAAACGCTAGAGGACCAGTTACTCATGTAAAATTCTAAAATGTAATAGTTCCTAAATGAACGCAGTAAATAGTAAGGAGTTAGGCATTCAAATAAGGTAACGTAAATCTTTATTACAAGTTCATCTTAATGACAAGACTAATCTCTGCAAGGATAACACTTTAGCTTCCCATCCATCGAATCATAGGTTCAATCCAGGACCCGGTAAATCAGAATACTATATAACATGAACCTAAACGTACATCGTAAAAAGTATGGAAGCACTTGATCAAATAACATTACATTCGATTAGGTATTACCAAACACATTATAGCATATATCATGTCCGAAATAGATGCTAGTGCTTCTGTTTCAGTAGCGGGACATGACTTTTTGAAGCAATTAGTGATGGTTCAAAAGGGGGGAACGTCACATGACACATTATAATACAAACCATATTCAATTGCTTGTTTCTTGTTTCTTTTGTGGCTTTTATTAATAGTTGTTTTTATTAATGAATTCTCATATGTTTTTACATAAATTAAGTATTTTACTTTGACTTTTTTTCATTGTTGTCTAATTGGGTACATTACATATATTAAGTATAGTCGAATGTGACCTTGAGACTTTACTTAAAGATATTTACTTTTTAATGAGCATAAATAATTAATACATAGTTATTAAATATTTAATAGTACACTCATAGTGCTTTTAAATTCTTAACAATATTGCCATTAGAAATACCAGAGGAAGTTTTTTTTTTAAGTAAATTTGTTTATTTTAAATTTGAGAATAATTGAAGTAATTTCTTCTTTAACGTAGTTAAATAAAATTGGAATTAGTCACTTATAATTCGGTTATAATTTTTTCTTGATTTTTCGAAGAAAAGATAATAAGATGTAAGCTAACTTGTTGGAGGGTTGATGTATAAGAGAGTCTATTGATAATGGTAGTTGCTAATGAGATCTAAAAAGTTTTTTTTTTTTAAAAAAAAGTCGATGCTGTTTGTATAATGGGCTGTTCGTGTTCGTCTGCAAAAACACCAAACTGCAGATGACATCAGAACAAGACAAGAAAAACCAACCAGTTTGGAAGATTTTGATCCATTTGCTAATATAAGTTTTTGTAACACATTAACATGTGGTTATATTAAGATTGGACTGTTTCAGTAAGTAAAATAAAAGATTTTGTACTTTGACATTTCTTCTATTGAATGTTCCTTATTCAGCTGCCAAATGTTAAGCTTTTCAAATTGAATTGATGAAGTAATCCATATTTTTGTCAATATTAACAGTTTTGTTTTATACCTATGAAACGTTCCGGTACTGGAAAATTTACGAGTGCTTCCCTGAATACATCGGCAAGAATTGCATTTGGGTGATGCTACTAGAAGGGCTCTAAAGAGTTAGTTGGGGAGGGGGGGTAGAAAATCCTAGTTACGCCACTGGACCAAATATGATTCTGTTACGTGAAAATTCGGTTCAACCGAAAACATATCGATTTACATACTATAGTTTAGTACTGTGTTTGATGGTTTTTTTAACTATTTTAAATTAAACTAAACAATTTTCAAACATAGGTCTACTACTCTGATGTAATACCATAACATAACTATAGTGTACTGTATTTTTACAGAACGTTGGAAAGGCTTTTCAACTACTTCGTTCATATTAAGAGTTTAAATGAAATCTAGCATTATACAAACTGCTGAAATTATAATTTTGTATTTCACTGCCTCGGGATTCGGCTAATCGGAACTCTGCTGTACATTAAACCATATTTGTTATATTTTAAAACAAATATTCATGAAAATGTAAAGCATTAAGGAAGTATCCTTTAAGTATCTAGATACGTTTGAGTTGTATTGGTATTTTTATCGAGATACTTTTTTCTGAGTATGGTACTATCGTAATAGACATTTCTTTAAACAAGTATCAAGTATCTGCGTCAGATACTTTTGAGAAGTATCTGATGCAACTATGGAAATGTAGCGCCTAATTACTATAAAACATTGTAACAGCAAATCAAGTTTGAAAGTTTTTACCGTATCAACATATTCACAAACCTGTTTTGAAAACTTTTATCAAATATCACCGTAAAACAAACAATGACATTAAAATCATAATAGTCATTGCATATATATTTCTAGCGTATTTTTTTTTATTTTGTCTGTCTGTAACAAAGCTCATTGTCGATACCAACCAGTCTAAACTATTCTGGAACCTAAGTCAAATTGCAAGAATTTTCATAACATAACCTATTTTTCGAAATCGTTAAAATAAGAAGCAAAATTTCCTAATATCTTGAAACTTTAATAACATTACTACTTGCTAGCTATAGCTTGTATCTTAAAAAGTGAAACCACTC
>JAGDQP010009205.1:15197-48485 GCA_022664845.1 Lepisma saccharinum
TTTATTTTGTCTGTCTGTAACAAAGCTCATTGTCGATACCAACCAGTATAAACTATTTGGAACCTAAGTCAAATTGTAAGACTTTTCATAACATAACCTATTTTTCGGAATCGTTAAAATAAGGAGCAAAATTTCCTAATATTTTGAATAACATTACTACTTGCTGGTGTTTGCTAGCTATAGCTTGTATCTTAAAAAGTGAAACCACTCTTGAATTTTCGTCAAATTCTAAGCCTTTTAGAAAGATTTTCTTTTCCTAACTTTTGTTCCCTGAAACTAAACCAACAGAGAAATTACAAAATTTTGAAACTAATAACTTTCACAAATATATATCAAAATTGAAGCTGAAAAACCTGACAAAGAAAAAGTTCACAAATTTTCAAACTTGAATAAGTTGCATACTTACTGTACAGATACACAGGAATTTTGCTAGGGTTTTGATGTCGTGGAGCAGCATATTAACAAATAGCCCATCCCTGTATATATAGATTTCGTATGGATTTGATTACATTTATTTTTTTGTTTTTATTAGCAACAATAAACGCTGTAACGTAACGTTTTTCTAAATGGAAACTTGAATGTACCGTATTTATTGCCTTTTGGCAGCTTTGGCTCAGGCCGGAATGAGATAGGTAGAGGATGGGGAAGATATCGGGAAGGGCTTTACTTATGGCACAATCCTCGCATTTGCTTGGTAAACTTTAGGGAAACCCTGGAAAACCTTAGTCAGGATGCCTAGCCACGGGGTTTGAACCGCGTACCTACTCTATCGCCGATCTGAACTCTGCGATGTTACCGCCTGGACTGCGGGGGTGGGTGTGATGTTTCAAATATAGAAACATGTTAATTTTATTATTAAATTTACCACAAACGAAAACTACTATAATTAAATACTCTATACAGGAACTAGGCGGAGTGCTGAATCACTTCCACGAATGTATATAAAAAGTTAACACGAGACGGTATGTAAAGAAAGAGTCAACCGTTTTGATGTGGAGGGTAGGGTAATATGAAGACAATTTTAAAATATGTTAATTGCAGAGAATGCTTTCCTGGTGAATATGTGGTCACTTAGGATACATCCTTACAGTGTGGAATAATTTTAGTAAAAACTTATTTGCTTGTTAATGCAGGTGAAGGTAGTTTCATAAATACGTCATATTTTTTATTCAAGTACTTTCTAATTAGTACGCAGTTATTTAAGCTCAGTTCTACACGTAATGTAAGATTTGACTCAGAGTGCTATTGACTGTTCCCTTTAACGGATCTAATCAGTCTGTGACGATTAATTACATGGAGAGATAAGAACGAAACCACTTTAAGTAGCCTATGAAACACGACAATCTATCTAGTTTTCTATAATGACATTGTCCTTCACTCTTTAGTAGGTATTGATGAGTAATTAAGTGCTGATGTTGCGTAAAACTTCAATAAAATCTGTGCAAAATGCCAACTAGACTTTTATTCAAATGGAAGGATTGTAGTACGTCCTGGAACATTTTAGCATTCAGTTTCCATGATGATAAAACAAAATTTACGACTGTTATTTTATCTAGATTTTGAAATTTAAAATTTAATTTTCTGGAATGGATAGATACTTTTCTAGTTTTTTCTTTTTCTTTTTGATTATGAATGAAAAGTTTTTCTACCTACTAATTACAAAACGTAAAAATCCTTGGAATATTTGATTTAGAGAAAATATTTTATTATGGAAGATACATTTTGAAATCATTACGGAATTTCATGGTAAAAGAAAGTTACACAACTCTGTTGGTCAGTAATAGGCTATATTTCCTTTGATTTCCCCTTATTTTCTACAGATTCATACTGCATGATAATGTGAGATTTTTATATATATATATTTTTTTTCTTAAATTGTATTCAGTAATAATAAAACTTACAAGGACATCTAATTGTGTAAACTTTTCTTCATTATCCGGCTTTTGTATCCGGATATGTCAACAACAAATTACTCTTGTTCTATATATTTACGATGTTGTCTCACTTCTGTATATACATGTGTTGACGAAGGGGATAAGTAAATGTGCTCATACACTCTGATGGAATAACTCCAAAACACACCTTAATTACGTGCGTGCTATAATCATCCTTTCAACGCATGGATAGTTATAAATAAGAAACATTGCCTTAAGAAAAATATAATTGAGATCAAAGGCAATGTTTTACTTATAGAAGCTTTCTTTACAATGCAATTTGCAGACATCATTTGTCTCTAACCATTCGATTCAGAATATCCTCAACATTTACATTAAATTGTTATTCAGAGATTGTCATTAAAGAGCGAATGGTTAGAGATATTAAGAGCTTCTCTGTCATTAAAGAGCGAAGATAACATTTGAAGTAATGTGCCTCACACTTGAGAAACAACGCTCATGTGCACAGGTTGTAATGGACAATGTTACGAGAATTACAACAGAGTGTAAAAAGTAAAATACAATTCCTTTGAGTAGTGTACTAGACTGTCAACAGTAGTACTAGGACACTCCCATATAGAGATGATTGATTGAATTGTTATTAATGTCCTTAACTAGCTGTTAAGCGTCTAAGGACGGGACCTACAGCTTAACGTGGGCTCCGAACCACTCATGTTCCCACCGGGAATCGAACCCTGGATATCTTGAAAACAAAGCAGCGAGCGTTACCACTCATCCACGGGGAACACTCCTACAGAAAGCTTCTTCCACTTGATTTTTTTTCAAATTCGGTCTTAAAAATATAGTCTTAGGTCTGTTGGCAGGTGGGTGTATAGAGCATTTCTTTTCTGGAATCGATTCGAGGGTGCAAAAGTACAAATTCCGACAAATTTGCCGACAAAAGGTAAGGCAACTCCTTATGACGTTTAAGAGTGTTTCGTTCCAAACTTGCTGGTGATGTCGCATTCTGACGAGGCATGAAAAGCAGGTAAAACTTCACACAGTAATCTAAGTGTTGAGTAAGATCATAAATTGACCTTGATTCTTGAATATATGGGAATAGTAAAAATAACAAATGAATTCGTCTGTGTCTGATGAAGTCAATATAATGCGTTGCAAACCACGTTTAACGGCATCATGCATGTACAGAATCGTTCTCTCTTCTGCCTCATCAGCAACTGAAATGAGATCAACGGATTCAGTTATCTGGCCATTCAACAAAGTACACCCTTCTTAAGGATAATCTAAAGCAACGATCCCAAACAAAAGATGGCAGCACTATCTCCGTATATGTCAAGTGCATTCTTATCGTTGCAAGAAATTTTCTTGCTGCTCCTATAATTCAAGCCTAGAGAGTTCAAACTTTTAGCGAAGAAAGTTCATAACCAATTCTAGAGCATGATCGATGCCGATTTTGTATTTTTGTTTTCTTTCATTGTTGAAATGGCTTCATTGTTGTTGTGAATATCAAAACCTATAACAATTGAAGCTCTTTCAACAATGAAAAAAAAACGAAAATTAAAAATCGGCATCGATCATGCTCTAGAAATGGTTATGCCCTGAAAGTTTGAACTCTCTAGGCTTGAATTTGTAGAAGCAGCAACGAAATTTCGTGCAACAGCAAAAATACATTAGACATATACTGAGGTAGTAATGTCTTTGTTGGAAATTGTTGCTTTAGATTATCCTTAACATCGATTCCACACACACCCTTCCCCCCTTAAAAAAGAGAGCGAAGTTTTGTAGGTACGGTTTCTCATTTCGAGTATTATCTACGAGAAATTGTTGTAGATTGTGTTTGTTTTGAGATGAAGCCCAAAACGCATTCATTTCTTTGGTAGTGGATTTCCATACTGCACATATAGTTATTTTAATTGGGTCACATAGCTGTCTTCTGTTTCTCTCAGACGTGTTAATGCTACCAGCTCTGTATATATCAACCACATCATCAGTTCTCAAGGATCCTTCGTATATATTCAGAATTCTTCCTTTTGTGGACACTGCTACCATTCTTGCGTGGAACATAAAATCAAACACACTTGCCGTTAGATGAGATGACTCAGATAAATTTTGGTGAACTACCTTTAAAGACAATTATCTTTTTACTCCTGGATTATTTGAGAGTTCGTTGTTTTCGTGAGTAATGAGTGAAGTTACATTGTATCCGTACTAAATTGATCGAGTACAGGCACATCACATGCAGCTATCGTACCTTCACCCACTTTTGTGTGTGAGTTTTTGTTGTGTTGGGGGTCTAAGGGAACACCTATATGATCTAACATAAGCAATGTATTATTTACTAACACAGAGACAAGTTTGGTGTTTCACCCCCAATGTAGCGAAGACGCGTACTTGACAGTCTGCTGTTGGAGAATACAACATGGACCTCGTACTCTGAAAAGGCAGTGAGTAAGAAATATAAATTATGCTTACGAAAAAGGAACATAATAGAAAAAGTTGCTGGGGAAAATAAATCATGCAAATAGATGGTGGAACGATACTGTACTGGACAGCTGAAAAAAAGGCTCTTACGGGAGATTTAAATGACAGGATCCTTCCAAGAGTTGTCTTTTAACAAGCGATGCACTGGGTGTAATAATCAAGTAATGGCGCTAAAGAGAGAGAGAAAGAGAAAGAGGAAGCCTGGAGGCTGGTTGGCACATACTTGGATATGTGGAAGGATGCTGAGAGCTCATTGTTTGTTTAACGCTTGATGCGAGGAGACCTACGTAGTACACTATGTGATTGATTCAGTTATTGTGTGAACCTGAGGTACGTACAGATTTGTTATACTAGTTTATGTTAGTAATGTACTTTAATCCAATTTTTTGGTAATGTGTGTTTCTGTATATTTTAAACAAGAAACTTCTGTGTTTTTAGGTTGATTTCGATATATATTAGACCAACTCCTCCATTCGGGGAGAGGCCTCATCCACTAGTGGATTGAATATGGCTGTGATTTATTACATATAAACAAGCTAGCGGCCATAATTTTGAAGATATTTGAACCAAATTTTAATATGTTATTTCCAGGCTTATTAGCTCGGCTAAGTTCGTTACTGAGCAAAACAGGCCCAAGGGGTGGTCGGGGGAGGGGGTTGAAATTTTGAAAAAATATATATCCATATACTGACTGACTTATCCATATAAATTCACAGGCCAAATTACTGGACCTAGATACACCAAATTTGATATGAAGGTGTAGGATCATGAGTAGGTAAAGGAAAAAATACGACATTTTGAAAAAGTCGCCATCTTGGATCCAAAATGGCCGAAAAACCCATTGTTGCAAAGAATAGAGATCTTAAACCGCTGGAGCTAGCGAGATGAAATTTGGCATGAAGGTACAACATCACTAATAGACTGCGAAAATATTACAAAATGTATCCAGAGACGCCATCTTGGTTACAAAATGTTGTACTCTAAATATCCATTTTCCACACCGTTTGAGCTAAAGATATGAAATTTGGTGTGAAGGTACATGATGACTATTAGGTTGAGAAAATGTTGAAAACGTAGCCATCTTGGATCCAAAATGGTGTACCTAAAATTCATTCTCGACACCGTTTGAGCTAGAGATACGAAATTTGCCATAAAGGTATATCTTAACTAGTAGTTTAAGAAAATATTACAAAATTTTAGGAAAGTCGCCATCTTGGAACCAAAATGGACGCCCGAAAAATAATTTTCGACACCGTTTGAGCTAGAGAAATGAAATTTTATTTGAAGATGTACCTTTACGGGTAAGTCACGACAATGTAATAAAACGTTAAAAAAGTCGCCATCTTTAATCCAAAATAGCCGCCCGAAAACCCATTTTCTAAACCACTGAGGCTAGCGAAACGAAATTTGGCGCAGCCCCCCCGGTGGGTGGTATATTTGTACCATGGAGGCGCAGTCCGCCAGAGATGTGTCTGATTACGATAAACGGGGCGCAGCCCCCCCCCCCAGCGAAGCAAAGCGAGTATATACATATTTACACGCTAGCGGCCATAATTTTGAATATATTTGAACAATATTTTATTATGTTATTTCTAGGCTTAATAGCTCGGCTAAGTTCGTTAATGAGCAAAATCTCCAAGGGGTGGTCGGGGAAGGGGGTTGAAATTTTGAAAAAATATATATCAGCCCCTACGGAGTTTAGAGGGAAGCTTTGTTTGCATAAAGTACTGTATAATACTTCCTATGAAGTTTACGGTGGCACCAACGATTCAGGGCTTGTGGGGGTGGGGGTCGAAATTCAAAATTTCTAAAACCACGTCTTGTGGTGTATCGTTGAAAAGCTCTTGATGAATAATCTACAAATCTATAAATAGTTTCTCGAAAGCGCTCATACAAGACCAGAATTTCATTTTTGGAAATAAAAAAAACTTCGAGATCTACCTCAGCCTGCAGGTCTGTCGAAAGGGATTTTTTAAAAAGATATTAGAATAAAATATAGAAAGATCAAGGTAACACACGTTGAAACAGGTCCTATAGAAATACGAAAGTGCATAGGATCTGTGGAAATAAGTGATCCAGTTTAACTTGCCTGTATGTTTTTCAATGTGGAACAATGGAAAGTAAACTGGAGAGCCCTCGTGTTGCACGTATAATGATAGCATGAGGAAGAACGCAACCGTAGTGTAACTTAAAGGTTTAATCTCGACATATGAGCGGAACAAAGCTGCCCTGGTTTAAGATACGATTGTTGCATGTACTTGGCATAGTAGAGATAATAGCACTGAAACGCAGTTGATCTTTTAAGAAAGTGACCTACACGATGAAGTGGATTCCGAAACACATAGGAGAAAGCTAATGTGGCGTTGCTGCTGAATGCTTACTGGCGGATGAATAATTGTAAATGTACACGAAAATATAAACAATAAGTTGCCAGAAACCACAGAATGGTCTTCCCAGAACAGTGCAATGAAAAGTGTGTATGTGTGGGTTTTTTTTTTGTTTGTTTGTTTGTTATAGCCCGCGAAACGATTTATTGGGCGAGATGAACGCGGCCTGTTTTAAATTAAAGATAATACAATTTTATAATATGGGACCACAACCCCCAGGGCCCCTGACAGGGACACAAAAAGTATAATTAATAACATTTGCAATGATAGGCAAAGGTAAAGAAGCACAAATTAACGATAAGATAACATAATAATACAGGACCACAACTTGCAGGGATCACCAGTGCCCCTGATAGGCGTACATAATGTACAATTAGCTTTGTGTGTAGTGTGTGAATAATTGTAACTAAATAACGTTGAAAGCAAAGAGGACACATTAGAATAATAAAACAGTACGATATAGAGACCGTCACAAGGGCCATATGACTACGACAGGTCGTAAATGACCCTTAGGGTCCATTGAAAGTTAACATACCGTTGTTTTAAAATGATGAGGACAAGAGAAGCGTAATGTAGCTTAAATGATAGGACATACAAATAATAATAAGACAGTCGTCTACGGGGACCCTCGCAGGTCCCAATTGGCCCTCAGGGATCTCCAAAGAATGAAAAGTCGAGTTTGTAATGCTTGGGACTAAGAAAAGCAAAAATACTTTCAAATAAAAGAGAATACAAACTAATAATAAAATAATATTAAACGAGGACCCCAAGGGCCCTGTAGCCCTGAAAATGGCCCCTGGGTCGCAAATCCATTAAGATTTGAAAATGTTACTAAGGATGTAAAAATGCAGGAAAATGAAATACAATGCAAACTAACCATACTCGAGGAATGTACCTTGACAACCAGGTCCCAGTGGGTCCTGAAAATGGCTCCTGGGGAGTAAATGCATTAAGATTTTAAAATTTTATTAAGGATGTACAAATCCGTACAAATGGAACACAATGCAAAATAACCACATTTGAAGCCTTTACTTAGACGTCCAGGACCCTGTGGGCCCTGAAAATGACGCTTGGGGGCCCGAAGCAGTAAGATTTGACGTTTTTATTATTGATGTCAAATCAAGAAGCTTCAATGTTAGGAATGATAAAAAAAAAATGAGCAATCTACCTTACTGCCACCACCCCAAAAATAGTATCTATAGGTGTAAATCGATTAAGATTTCAAGTTTGTACAAGTGATGTGAAAATACGCGCAATTCAGAGACTATGTAAAGTAAAAATAAGAAAAAACTGTGCTAGGTCTCTGGATCCCTACAAGCGTCCCTCTTGGGGTCATACGCGGTCTCCTTACAAAATGATATTAATGCAGTCTCCAATTGGTGTAAAACAAACATGTTATTATTAAATATTAATAAATGTAGTGTAATGTCATATACAAGAAAAACAAACTATTTGAAATTCGAATACAAAGTTAATGGCTCTCCACTAGTTCGAGTAGATTCTATTACTGATCTTGGTGTAACCATTAAATGTAACCTGTCATTCGACATGCACATAAATTGCCTTGTTAGCGAAGCTTACAGGAACCTCGGGTTTGTAATGAGGTTAACTAGCGATTTCTCGAATATTGATCTCTTAAAAACTTTATATACAGCGTATGTTAGGTCAAAGTTAGAATACGCAGCAATAATATGGGATCCTAATACACAGAAGAGCTCTCGGAAAATTTAAATTATACAGGTTACAATCTCTTGCTAACAGAAGAGTTAATTTTCTCTTAACTTTCCTACACAAACTCTTACACAGTAAAATCGACATGTTAGAAAGTTTATTATCTGAATTAGGGCTGTATGTACCGCATAGAGTAACTCTACCGCGTAATGCTAAAGCAATGGACATATCGCCTATTAGGAGAATGTGCTCATTATATAATTGTATACTTAAAGAATGTCCTGAGATTGATATATTTAACGTAAATATGAGATAATTCCATTATTGTATAAAATAATGAATATTTTATGAACAATATGTTAGCATGCAGCTCCAAATATGTATGTTACACCTATGTGTGTATGTAGAAAATGTCATATGTGTATGTTGAACACCACAATTAGCCTATTAACCTGTTGTGTTCAATAAATAAGTAAATAAATAAATAAATAAAATCTGCAAAATTAACTTTTGCCTGCAGCTATTTCTTTTAACTGATAGGCATAATACTTTCCTGCAATCCTAATGAAAATACATATCTACCAGTCTGGAGGAATCTTATCTTTCAATAGACTGAGAAATCAATAATAGATAACAGAGCGGGTTTGTTTTGATGCTGTTATTACATTGTAATTTAAATGGTGTTGGAAGTATAAAGACTATTTAGAACATGGTCAATATTTCAAACAGAAATTACTTGAACAGAAAACGAAATCTTGCACAACTTGAAAGAACTTGGAAATATTTAAAGATCGCTGTTTAATATTTATTTATTTATTTATTTATTTACTCGCCTATCACAGAGCAATTGCTCCAATGAAGATAGGTGTTACCCAGTACAATCAATGTTTTAAACAATATACATTTTACAATTCTGGGGTATAATATATATGCTGAAAACATAAGCAACTTTGCCTAGAATACAATACAATTTTACACAATATACTCACACCGACTCGCACACACGCACTCACACACACGCCCAGACATAACTGGACTATATATATTTCGTGAAAAAAGAAGAAAAAAAGAGTATTAGAAAAGAGACAAGTTGTTCATAGAAGAATATATAAATATAGTATACATTTAACATAGATTATAAACTCATGATATTCTAGGAATTAAATGAATAATAAAGAATAAAAAAAACGGTATTAAACACACATAATTAAGTTTCAAAACAAAGGGTACACATGGAAACTTCACCATTGTAATTGTTAACCTAATACTCATTTCATATTTCTACCATTGTTTTCTAAATAAAATAAAACTGTTTTCTTAAAATCTTCTATTTTCATACCAAAATCTAGGTTGTAATTTATTTTTATAATTTCGTTATGTTCATAACACATTCTTATCATAGGAGAATTTTTATGTAAAATTGTTTTAAACTTTGGTATATAGAAAGGAAGTCTAACTCTTAAAATAGCCCGTTTAGTGTTGAAGTTCAAGGCTCTAAGTAGCTGACAACAATCTATTTTGGAATTTATTAATTTATATAAGAAAATTTGACCTTGAGTAAAACTCCTATTCTCCAAGCTAGATATTTTAAATTCATTTAATAAATACTTATAAGAGATTCGTTTTCTGTATGCAGATCTTCTATATCTCTTATAGTATAAATATTTTAAAAATTTACCTTGTATTTTCTCAATTTTATTAATATACGTTTGGTATCCTGGAAACCAGACAATATTGTTATATTCAATCTTACTTCTAACTAATGTATTAAACAATGTTACGGTTGCTTCTACACTTTTAAACTCCTTTGTGTTTCTTATTACAAATCCTAATAATTTATAACCTTCATTTAAAATATAATTACAATGGGGTATAGATGACAACTCATTGTCCATGACTATACCCAAATCTTTAATTTTATTTTTTCTTTCAATACTGGTACCATTTATTGAATAATTAAATTGCTTATATTAATATTGCTTATATTAAGTACAGCTCTGCCTTATATTTAAAAGTATGTACAAAAGTATTATTTATTAAATAAGTGTACTTTTAAATATGAGTTCCCTGCTTTCCTGAAGCTATTATAATGTATAGTGTGACCTCACTGTACCTTTACCCTCAATAGTTAATTTTAACACCTAAGTATGCAACTGAAATAACAGTTAACCAGGCTTGGTTGCCTAGAACCCAGGACCTATAGCATACTGTTATTACCCGCTCATTTGTTAAGGTAAACCTGAGGGGTCATTGCTCAGAAGTACGGATAAAAAATGTATCAAAAAATATGTATGCAATCCAGCAGTACAATATAAAGTGATGCTTTGTTTTCCTTTTTAAGGTTAAGCATTCCAACACTACATAAAAAGGAATATGGATAGGTGAATTTCGGTGAGTCGCTTTGCTTTTCCCTTCAAGATGAGAGGTAGGTAAAGTAATCTATCGTGAAAACAAAAAAAAAGTTTCTTTTTTAAAGGTATACGTTTATTAATGTATCTGTTTCAATTGTAGTTTGATATGTATATGTAATGTCAAATTTTCTTTTCCACAGTAATTCAATAATTTTATTTAGAACACAACTTACTTCTTTCCTATGTGTAATTTTTTTTTCAGAAAGTATAAAACTTTTTCTCATCTTTGCAATTACATTTTCTAAGTTCACTTTTCTTTCATATGTCTTCAAAATTTTTACAAAGTATGAAACATATTTCCGGATGTTTTAAGTTTTTATGGATAGCAAATCTTTGCCTTTACTTGTTTGTAATTTTCTTTGAAAAACAGAAGAAGTTCGTTTTGTCAAAAAATGCATCACGAGGAATATTTGTAGATTGTATAAAATTTGTGCATAACAAGAAAACAAATGTTTGCGTATTTCTAATGTTACCTTTAATTGTTGTGATTTTACCAGTATGTGAATATTAGTTTGATAATGATAAGTTCATCTGCTTTTATTGTATATTTGAATACAATTTTCAAAATACATGTCTCAGTTTTGTTTTCTACATCTCGTTGTATGAAAAATCAAGCTGAGAGATTTCATTCCCATGGTATGTAGAACATATTTGTCAGAATCAATGTTCAACTTTAGGGAAGATCATTCGTATACAATATAGGATAGAGAGACATTCACCTGTGGAGAAAATGCTAACGACAGATTTCCTTCCGTAGTAGTTCTTTACTATTAAATTTCTACGTTCAAAGATTTTTATATTTTTTATCCCTCAACAAACGCATGTTCCTTTTTTTTGTTTTGCACTTGCACTGGTTTTGCTATTTTATATTTTCCATATAAAGGAAATGTAAAATAATGTTTTACACGTTAAGAAATTTACAGATACATGTTTTAGTTTGTGATCGAACTTTTTCTTTACATTTCGGTGTTTGAATACTTTTCAAAATCATCTTCAGAGATTATGTTGTTCTATTACGATAAAAGTATTTGCTGAAGCATTCTTGAATTTTCACGCACGAAGATCTGTATGTAATTCCTGGAGGTCAGCGCCATACTTTGCTCTATTTCATATTAAAAGATATTTTTCGCCTTAAAGACTTTTTTTATCCTACTGCAAGGAAGAAGTGACTAAATATGGAACAGGAGAAACAACTTCAAGAAATGAGAGGAAATTTTGCAAATGAAATCTGCTTTGACCTTTTCTGGTATGTTGTGATTTTTATTCTATAGGACATAGAGAAAATCTATTTTTATAGGTATTCGTCTCCATAGATACCAAGATGTTCTTGCAATGTAAAAAAATCCATATATACACTATGCATTGTCTTTCCAGAATTGGATGCTTTGCTTTTTTATCTTACGTAATGTTTTTTCAAGTTTGAATCCAGACATACTTAAAGGTCATATATTCAAATTATAATTAGTAGGTATCAGCGTAATTACTTTTACGCTACTAAACAATGACTAAATTACGCAAACTTCCATCTGTTGTTTTAATTTCTATATGATCAAAAGTCAGTGTTTTGTTGTTTCCCTATCATGCTCAGTTTCATTTGTTGTATTGTATATGACCTCAAGTTCGAACATGTTGTTAATAGAACACGTATTACAAAACAGGTGAGCAATATGAGACAGACTATAATTATATCGCAGTTTTATAATTTCTATCGTTTAGGGAAAAACAAATACTTGGATTGTTTGTAGTTCTAAATATCTGTCGATGAGTTCAAGTTGTATCGACCGACCTTTTTTAAATAAGATGAATAGCGTGTTACATTAACCTTATGAGTTGTCTTTTAAATATCTCTTTTGGAATTTATAAATGCTTTCCTTCCATTCAAGTTTGTTTCGCTAATGTTCTCAACGCAGTGAATAATAAAAAAACAGTTCATGACATATCATAACCAGATTAGTAATTTTATATTCGATTAGATAACTAAAAACAGCGTTCTGTTAAATAGTTTACTTTTCAAATGTCAAGAAAACATTCACTTCACATCCAATGGCTTCTTTATGGAATTCCCTTTAGTTTGAGATATGCTTCTAATATCGTCCACACGGTGTAATATCATTTTCGAAAAGCACAGTTCAAAATCTGGTTATGGATCTCTAGTATAGTTCTGGATCTTGTAACACAGTACATGGAGCACTTGGACTGAACTTGGCTTCGTTAATATGTTGACAATATATTTATCAATGTCCATTTAAGATTGGAGAGGTCCTGGGGTCGATCTCAGCGGTCGACCATCCTAACTAAGGGTTTTCCAGGGCTTTTCCTCCGTCACACTAGACAAATGCCGGAATAACACCTTCAACATAGGCCCTGGCCAACCGAATCCTTTTCCCTCCCCTATCTCAGTCTGCGCCTTAGATGTCTAAAGGCTATAAATAAAATACAAAATCGATATTCGTTTGTTCACACTTGTAATGATCTTCAATGTCAAACTGAAGTAGCATTTCCTGCAAACAGACCCAGCACGATCATGTCTGGTGGACACCAATAGGGTTCTCTAGGGTTTATCACATTCGTGTAACGCGTTTACATTCCTCGGATCATTTATCTCTGATCTGCTTGCCACCGCTGCTTAATAGAACTTGACTGTCTCTGGGTTCTACAGAAGCTGCGTGCAGGTGTGTGGTTTGCGCCTGTGTGGAATATACATATTTTATAGATTAGTCTGATCTCACAAGATACATTACGTGATACTTAATTTTCCACTAGCTATAAATATTCACTGTTCAAGCTCTTTACAGATATAGCTAGTATTAAGGGCTCAGAAAACTTGTAATATAACGTTTCGCATTTTCATAAATACAGTCCGCTAATGTAACTTCACCGAAACATTTTACATGTTTCAGTACCTTATTTATTTATTTATTTTTGTATTGCTTACTCAATGCAAAGGGAGCCTTGATTTAATTTAGTCTCTGTTAGGGGGTTTCTTAAATAAATGCTATCACAATTTAAAAGGTAATATGTAAATAATTTTCAACTTTGCTCTTTGGAATCATTGCAAGACCTGTAAACCAGCTACGGCTTCAAGTAAATCCCATCATCCTATAACATAGACAGGCTAAATACATTATCTTATAACTGGATCAGGAATTACAGCTTTCCTGCTTGATTTCTGTTTTACCATTCCTACTCACATTAGAAGATATCTTAACAATGAGCATCGTATTTCTGTGTACTTGTCGCATATATGTATGTGGTCATTTACAATATTTAAGCCTTCCAACAGAATGTCTACATACCAGACATCAATGTGTTCAATTACATTGCTTTAGTTGATATGAAGGTTTAAATGGTCTGTAAATGGCAAACATGAAACAGCTAAATAGTTCGATTCGCGCTAAGTCACAGCAGATTGTTGACCTCTTCCTACAAGTGTCTAGTTGCAGTATCTTCTTACATTTTAGTTCAATAACCAACTAGTTCTAATAAACTTCCTCAATACACTTTCAACAAAATAAGAATACCTCAAACAATACACAGTTTAACATAACGTTGTTTCTTTTATTTTTCAGTAAAGTTTCCAAAATGAGATAAAAATGTGCACTTTGTTATCCCAAGTCTAACTACATACCTGTCATCACAATTATATTTTGTCAAACAGTTTCTACAATTAAATACTCAATCTTCTTCTATGTGAATATATGTATTCAGCTTCTCTAATGTGTCATGCAAAGTCATTTATTTTTTATTTCGCCCATCAGGTTCCTATGTCCTGTTCATATCACTGCCGTCCATGTTCATTTTTTCATTTATCATCTCATTAATACTACCTTGTTATTAATTAAATGGTTCTATGCCATGATACAGAAAGTAACTCGAAGTTCAAAATCATAGAGTTCTCCTTAAGTGCTGCTTTCTATTCTTAATTAGTTACGTCAAATGTTAGTTTTAAACTTCGAAAGACATCCAGTGTTATGTTATTGAACAATGGCGCAAAGCAAATTTAACAAATTTTGAGGTGTGTGCCTCTTAGTTATTTTAATTCCTGTTTGTTAACACACCCTTGCCATTCCATCAAGAGCACATCATTTCAGTATTTTCCCTATTTCATAGATGGATCTAAAACATAGATACATATAGTGAATACATCTAATGTTCACGTTTGTCTTATATCAAAATTCTAAGCATTCTCCGTCCCCTTTCCAGTTCAAATACTAATTTCACATGTTCAAACAAACAGTTTTTAAAGTTAAACTGATTACACACAAATGAGCTCATATGGGTTCAAAAAATTATTGTTTGTTCGTTTTGTAGTTATGAAAAAACTAGTTTTGTTTTCATATTGTATCTTTGGGTATGTAATAAAGTATATCGTGGTTCCATTGTATTTCATAGGATCTCATAGCTTCTTCTATTACAACAAATATTACTTACTAAATTATTTTTTTTCTTAATTTCACTCCATGCTAGGGATTCTCCGTATCCTTGTCCATTTAACCTGAAAAAAGCAGATACGATGCTCAACGTTACTAGACTGGCATATGCATATTGCATATACAGTTTAGCATGTCTTTTTGTACTGCGGAATTTTTTATCATTACTTCAGTAATAATAGTAAGCAATAGGTCCTGGGTTCTAGGACACCAAGCCTGGTTAAGTATTGTTTCAGTTGCATACTTAGGTGTTAAAATTAACTATTGAGGGTAAAAGTAAAGGTACAGTGAGGTCACACTATACATTATAATAGCTTCAGAAAGGCGGGGAACTCATATCTAAAAGTACGTTTATTTAATAATCAATATTTTTGTGCATACTTTTAAATGAAAGGCAGAGTTGTACTTCATATAAGCAATTTTAAACAGCGACCTTCAAATATTTCCAAGTTCTCTCAAGTTGTGCAAGATTTCGTTTTCTGTTCAAGTAATTTCTGTTTGAAACATTGACAATGCTCTAAATATTCTTTATACTTCCAACACCATTTAAATTACAATGTAATAACAGCGTCAAAACAAACCCTCTGTTATCTATTATTGATTTATCAGTCTATTGACAGATAAGATTCCTCCAGACTGGTATATGAGCATTTTCATTAGGACTGCAGCAAAGTATTATGCCTATCAGTTAAAAGAAATAGCAGCAGATAAAAGTTAATTTTGTACATTTTATGACCCCAGAGGGGCGCTTGTAGGGGTCCAGAGACCTAGCACAGTTTTTTCTTATTGTTACCGTACATTTTCTCTGAATTCCGCGAATTTTCACATCACTTGTACAAACTTGAAATCTTAATCGATTTACAACTATAGATACTATTTTTGGGGTGGTGGCGGTAAGGTAGAGTCCTCAAATATTTCCTAACATTGATATTTCCTAACATTGAAGCTTCTTCATTTGACATCAGTAATAAAAACGTCAAATCTTACTGCTTCGCTCCCCCAAGCGTCATTTTCAGGACCCACAGGGTCCTGGACGTCTAAGTAAAGTCCTCAAGTGTGGTTATTTTGCATTGTTCCATTGGTCCGGATTTGTACATCCTTAGTTTAAAATAGTCAAATCTTAGTGCATTTGCGCCCCAGGAGCCATTTTCAGGGCCCACTGGGAGCTGGTTGTCAAGGTACAGTCCTCGAGTATAGTTATTTTACATTGTGTTTCATTTGCCCGCATTTTTACATCCTTAGTAACATTTTCAAATTTTAATGGATTTGCGACCCTAAGAGCCAATTTCAGGGCCCTGGGATCCTCGTTTAATATCATTTTATTATTAGTTTGTATTCCCTATTATATTATTTTTGCTTTTTTAGTCCCAAACATTATAAAGTCGACCGTTACATGTTTGGGGACCTCTAGGGGCACTTGGGGGCATTCACACCCATGGGACAATATTGTCTTATTATTCTGTGGTACGTTCTACAATTTGCGATAATTTTCGGTTATTTAGGTCCAATCATTACAAACTCGACTTTATCATTTTGGCGGCCTTGACGGGCCCTCACAGCCATGGAACAAGAGTGTCTAATTATTTTGTTGTATGTTCTACAAATTGCGTTGTAGAATTCCATTTTCCGTTCTTTAATCCCAAGCATTAAAAATTCGACTTCTCCGTCTTTGGGGACCCCTGGGAGGCCTCACAGCCATAGGACAATATTATCTTATTATTCTGTTGTTTGTTCTATAATTTGCGACTAATTTCGGTGCTTTAGTCCCAAGCATTACAAAGTTGCCTCCATCTTTGGGGATCCCTAGGGGCCAGTTGGGGGCCCTCACAGCCATAGGACATTGTTGTCTTATTATTCTGTTGTATGTTCTAAAATTTGGGACCATTTTCCGCTCTTTAATCCCAAGCATTACAAACTCGACTTTCCATCTTTGGAGACCCCTGGGGGCCACTTGGGGACACTCACAAGCATGGGACAGTATTGTCTTATTATTCTGTTGTATGTTCTATAATTTGTAAGCATTCCCCGTTCTTTAGTCTCAAGCATTACAAACTCATTTTATCCATTTTTGGAAGTCCCTGCGCCCCACTTGGGACCTGCGAGGGTCCTCGTACACGACTGTCTTATTATCCTATTGTATGTCCTATCATTTAAGCTACATTACGGTTCTCTTGTCGTCATCATTTTAAAACAACGGCATGTTAACTTTCAATGCGGCCTGGGGCTGGGGGTCATTTACGACCTGTCGGAGTCATAAGGCCCTTGTGACGATTTCTATATCGTACTGTCTTATTGATCTTATTCTATTGTATCCTCTTTGCTTTCAACGTTATCTACTTACAATTATTCAAACACTACACACAAAGCTAATTGTACATTATGTACGCCTGTCAGGGGCACTGGTGGCCCCTGCACGTTGTGGTCCTGTATTATTACGTTCTCTTATCGTTGATTTGTGCTACTTTACCTTTGCCTATCATTCCAAATGTTATTAATTATACTTTTTGTGTCCCTGTCAGGGGCCCTGGGGGTTGTGGTCCCATATTATAAAATTGTATTATCTTTAATTTAAAACAGGTCGCGTTCATCTCGCCCAATAAATCGTTTCGCGGGCAATAACAAAAGAAAACACTTTTCATTGCACTCTTCTGGGAAGACCATTCTGTGGTTTCTGGCAACTTATTATTTATATTTTCGTGCACATTTCACAATTATTCATCCGTCAGTACGCATTCAGCAACAAAGCCACATTAGCTTTCTCCTATGTGTTTCGGAATCCACTTCATCGTGTATGTCCTTTCTTAAAAGATTTACTGCTTTTCAGTGCTATTATCTCTACTATATCATGTACTGTAACAGTCGTATCTTAAACCAAGGCAGCTTTGCTCCGCTCAAATGTCGAGATTAAACCTTTAAGTTAGACTACGGTTGCGTTCTTCCTCATCCTATCATTATACTTGCAACACGGGGTCTCTCCAGTTTACTTTCCTTGTTCCATATTGAAAACATTCAGGCAAGTTAAACTGGATCACTTATTTTCACAGATCCTATGCACTTTCATATTTCTACAGGACTTGCTTAAACGTGTGTTTTCTTGATCTTTCTATATTTTATTAAAAAAACACACAAAAAGTTTCTTTAAAAAAACACAGAAACACAGATGACCAGTAATTGGATTAAAGTACATTACTAACACATAAAGTAGTACAACATATCTGTACATACCTCAGGTTCACACAATAACTGAAGCAATCACACAGTGTAGTACGTAGGTCTCCTCGCATCAAGCGATAAACAAATTATGAGCTCTCAGTATCCTTCAATATCCAAGTATGTGCCAACCAGCCTCCAGGCTTCCTCTTTCTCTTTCTCTCTCTCTTTAGCGCCATTACTTGATTATTATACCCAGTGCATCGCTTGTTAAAAGACAACTCTTGGAAGGATCCTGTCATTTAAATCTCCCGTAAGAGCCTTCTTCCATCTGTCCAGTACAGTATCGTTCCACCATCTATTTGCATGATTTTTTCCCCAGCAACTTCTTCTATTATGTTCCTTTTTCGTAAGCATAATTTATATTTCTTACTCACTGCCTTTTCAGAGTACGAGATCCATGTTGTATTCTCCAACAACAGACTGTCAAATACTCGTCTTCGCTACATTGGGGTGAAAAACCAAACTTGTCTCTTTGTTAGTAAATAATACATTGCTTATATCATATGGGTTTTTCCTTACACACCCAACACAACAAAAACACACACAGAAAAGTGGGTTGAGGTATCATCGTGGCATGTGTGTGCGTGTACTCAAGCTCTGGAAGGCAGTTGCGGGTCCAGAGATAGGACGCACATCCTCTCAAGATAAAATACTTTATTTCTTATAGTAGTATTTAAACAAGTTATCTAAAAATGTTTCCATTTGTTTCTGGATAAATCTAATCCAAATAAAATTTATCTAGAAATATAATTTTTTAAAGGATATCCGTGCCATATTTCATGATAAAACCTAGCAATATGAGGCGAAATATAATTTATACAAAAAATCACTCAGTGGAAACTATCGAAAATGTTCCTCTTCTATTCTACCAGATCCCCATCCTCCATTGGTTTGTGTGTGCACTTAATACTGCTGCACCTTGGGGATATTTCTGCCGACGCCTTTGTTGCGAAATATTCTTGACGAACTTCAGCTTTCTAGACAATCGAAAATAGCATTTTCGATATCAGGGTTGAGGGGTGTTTTGGGGGTACTTATTTAACGGGACGATTGCAATTTTTTAGTTTCCCCGTAATTCGAACCTGCTCACGAATCTTCATGCCGAATTTCAGCTTCTACGCTGAACTGTAGATTCTGTTCTTAGAACGTCATCATCACCCGATGAAAGACAATGGCAAACCACCATCTGTTCATCTGGTCCAGAGAACTTAGATATGCCTTCTGGCAGAGCACCCATTATCATCATACCAACACAGAGCCGTCGCTAGGGATTTAAGCACCCGGGGTAAGTAATTAGTACCCCGATCCTATCTAAACCCGAAATTATTTTATGAAAGTAAACGCATTTATTGCGATGTCACATGACAGTCAGTTCCATTCCTTTCACAAATTCCCATCGATTAATATCAACAAATGGGGAATTTGACTTGCAACATTTGAAATAGTATGATTCTTTCATGATATATATTGTTTATATCTTTCTAATATAAGTTAAAGGTATTTTTTTCTGAGTTTCTCAGGATTTATTTGTAGTTGGTAGTAGAAACAATTAATAATTTAAGTGTCCTTTTCCCCCGTTTTTTAATGTTTAAATTTATAAGTTGTCCCGCTTTGTGTTCAAAAATCTGGTCACTCTAGGTTACACCAAAATAATTCTGAAGCTCTTATAAATTACTAACAGCGGTATGTAAACATGGCCTGTGCTAAAGTCGTCTAGAGAATTCCGATATAAAGAATAAAGTACGCACGGATAAATCTTTGTCACTTCTCGCATCTATAGAAGGCACTGGCAACACTGCTGATCGCACCTTTTCTCGCGACATGTCATGGGTGACAAAAAGGTACCAAAGAAAAGTGGTTACTGCCTAATTTCAAACCGCATCGTTTGCATAAAGGGGGTCTTACGAATGAACACTTCATCTCGAGAGTAAGGATATCGTTTTTCTCCGATGTCCAGACACTGGAGTTTACATTTCTCCTCTGATTACGTGGAATGGTAGCCAGTCCCAAGATTCGTAGTTCCGTTCTTGAATCTTGATCAAATGACCTTTCAGTGATGAAATGGATATGTTTGGTAACATTTTCCTCTTCTGCGACTGTTCGAGTTGAAAGAAACTCATACTGTTCATCGTTTATGTGGATAGTACACATTCATAAGCTGGAGTTCCTTTATTCATTTTTACATTATTTTCTTTAGTTCACATTGGTTCGTGGTGTCCTCAAATCTTTCAACGTTAATTTAATTAATTTCCTGACGTCATAGAATGAATACATTTTTCAGAGCGACGTAAGTACAATACAATATTCCATTGTTACTTTCATATATTTCTATATTTTAAAACCATATTTTAATTTTTCCTTTTAATACAAACCATAAATACTAGCCTGCAACGATGAAGAGTTTGACGGATTGCAGAAGACTTTAGGATTGGTTCACAAATGATTAGCTTGAGAGAAAATATTCTAATACCGAAGTAACTCGAAAACAAAAAAAAACTATCTAAAGACATACTTTTCTTAAATAATTCGTACTGAAAAGTAAAAAAATAATTTTGTTTATGCATTATCAAAAAGAGCAATGGGTCGCACGTATTGAAGAATGGTATAACACCACCAGGTGCATTCCTAACTAATGCTTTACGCTTCTTATTTTTACATTTACAAATAAGCACGGAGCTCATTCAGATGATGTTTTATGCTTGACATCTTGATGGCAACTGATCTGAATTGGTTTATTCATGTCTTTTATATGTGCATAGATGTTCATAGTTTCACCTGGAAATATATTTGTACGTAGACGTAGACTATCCGGTGTAGACTGAGTTAAATCAAAAAGTAAATATGAATGATGTTCAGCAGTAGCATTTTCAAACACTTGAATGACATCTTTACTATATTACGTCATTTTTGAACGCAATGATATAATGGGTGTTTAATGAGATATCACGTGCATATTTTCCCTTAGGAAATAAATTTTGAACTATAAAAATTACACTTAGATTTTTATGATGTGCAAATTATGTGAAAATTTTGGAAAGATCTTCATTAGTTTCAGTCATAAGATCATCGAGAATTAGCAATGAATTTTCCTGATTTTCAAAAGTGTTCATATAAGGAATTCCAAAATGAAATCGAATATTACTTTTTTGAGTAGATAATTTAGGTATCCAAGCACCATAGCACCAAACTATTTCCTTAAATGACTAGAGAACATCGTTTGACTATGAATTAATAATCTATTCACAAAATAACTTTTCCCAGGTCTGCTGGGACCTGAAAGCAATATAGTTGCAGGATGAAGGAAAGGAAGCATCATGAGCTAGCGACAAAAGATAAATGAACTAACAGTTGTTAAGTCTTCTTCTTTATAGCCGAATGGAAGAGTTTCGAATTCATTATGAAATTTACGCTTACTTGCAACATTCTGATGTGTTTTTGTTTCTGGCCTAGATACAATTTTGAATCCTGGCTTCCTATAGATACCATTAGGATTACTAATGACTTTCTTTTCATAATTATGCTTGACTAAATTTACAAAGTAATCGAAATTAACAATTTGACGCTCACGACAATTTAAAATGATTCCCTGAATTTTGAGAATCGTTTTAATATTCTAAGTCTTAATTTCCCTTTCCTTATACGAATAATTTTAGGTCCTAACCCAATGAAAATAGGGATCTACTACCTCCTCTTTAACTTCTTTATCCAAATCTCCTAAGTAGTTCCCTGTAGGAAGCAGTGGAGGTTGATTTCTCATTTGTCTGTGGAAAATAGAATCTGTATCTGAGTAGATAGCATTTTTTATTCCCACTTTTTCCAATAAACCATATAATTTCAATCTAGCCCATGATCAAATAAAGGCTGATAGAATAACATTGGAAAAGGAACTAGGAGTATTAACATTTTCTGAATCCCTGTATTTTACTAACAAGGCATCTTCTCCGATCAGAAGTACATTTTGTACTTCAAAGTGAGGTCTTCGGAGAATATCAAAGAATGACTTAGCATCATTAACTACCCTGGTCTGTGCTAAATCAGCTCTCTGTCCCCACTTCCCAAACAGAGAATTTAAAAAGTTTTGTGATATAGCGCAAATCATGGTTTTTACTGATGTTATCGGGATTGAGTTGTATACCTTCATGCTCAATATACTTCTGCTTTTCCTCCTCACTAGTACACTGAGATGGAAAACCAGAAGCTTCCTGTTTCATCTGCAAGAAGTTCTTAACATAATCTTCAAATAAACTCTCTTTTATTTTGAACTCGTAAATTTCATAAGTATCAAAAACGGTATACCCTTTCTTCATACTCTCATGCAATTCATTAGTGCAAACGTGCCAGTGAAACAGCGTTGGTCAACAGTATGATTACAATCATTACTATTCATTTCCTACATACAAATACGACAGAGACTGAATACGAGGCGTCCATTCGCATTATATGGAAGCAATAGAAAAGCAAGATCTTGAGGAGGAAGGACTTTCCAGAAAACAACTCCATGAATTTGTTTCGGATCAGGACATGCTTTCCCTCGATAAATGGCAGGCTTACCAATAGGGAGAGGTCTACATATCGAATAATTTCGCCATCAAGACACTCATAGAGAGATCAGAAAACTTCGGTCCTACCTCCCTTGAAAGAGTCTTTAGGCACTAATCCAATTTCAATATTTTTGCAATGATCTTTAATAAATTGCCGAATATGTGGATTTTCCTTGACTTGTCGATCCCAATCACATTCGTAGATATCTACACGATTTAGACCACAAGTTTCTAAATATTTATTTATCCTCATTGTCGCAATGTCTCGGTAATTTAATATTTCGCCATTCGTGTCATTAAGAGGCACATAGCGACCCTAGCCCAGTAAAAATAGACCTGAAGGTGGAAATTTGGAATAACAATTTGGAAATTTTCTACATCAATTCTACTATACCTATATATGAACATAGTAAAAGTCCCAAGGAATTCCATTTGAGGAAACCGAGATATGACGTCATCAATATGGCTGCCAGCCGAACTAGTATCTCAAATTATTATCTTAAATTATTATTTAAATTATTATCTTAAATTATTATTTAAATTATATCTTAAATTATTATTTAAGATATTTGTTGCCTATTTTTCTTGTTTTATTTTCATTCCGTGTTAATGATTTAGCGCTACGTCAAAATCTGAGGTTATAATTTCAAATCCAGGCTGGGGCATACACATTTTTAATTTTAGATTTTTAGAATGGGACAGCAAAATATCTAAACCGAAGCAAAATTTTTATCTTACACTCATGACCCATAGGCGGTAAGGCACTGACTTTAAGGTCCCGGGTTCAAATCCCTCCTTTTGTAATGAATTTTCTATTTTTTATTTACATAGAAAAATAATCCATGTGAAATCAACTTTCCATCGGAAGACAACAGATTCTTCCTTGAACATAATAGATGCAAACAACTTGTTCCCCCTCCGCGACCACCGTAGGTGGGAATACAAGAAATAGCATGCGTCGAGCAACTTTGTAATAAGTGGCAAGAAATATTTTGAATATCATTATTTCCGGCCTAAGGCAAAGTTGCCTAAAAGCCATAAATAAGTTTGAATCGACTGCAGTATATATATACATATACAGAAATTTGGTTGGTTTTAAAATAACTGAAGCCAATACAATATTTTCAAATATGTAAGGAACACATCTTCTACACTTCTTTTAGTCAAAGCTAGATTAAACACAACGAATGAAGTGATTCAGTAAAACTATTTTTGTTTCTCGGAACACCACCCACTGTTTCTTTAAAGTTCTTAGCTTCACAAAAGAGTATAAAAAACTAAAGTGATACGTAGACGCCGTAAACGACGCATAGAGCTATATTCATTTTCTTCACCTATAGTACAAGCTGTTCAGTGGTCAGTTCTACACATATCCGTCTTTACCTTCCCAAGGTGTCCATCAATATCAGGGACACTCTTGTATTTAATTTTATAGGAGTCATGCAGAATGCAAAAACAATGCAAAAATTTCTCCAGTGTCCTAACCAGAATTTCAACCCGGACCAATACGCAAACAAGAAGTGTACAAGAAGCATTCAATGCAATTAAAAGTGTATATTCCAGCAACAATTTAAAACAAACTATATTTCTCACTTCTCATGCTTTGGTTCAATCTTATTATGTAT
This sequence comes from Lepisma saccharinum, assembly GCA_022664845.1. Taxonomy (NCBI): domain Eukaryota; kingdom Metazoa; phylum Arthropoda; class Insecta; order Zygentoma; family Lepismatidae; genus Lepisma; species Lepisma saccharinum. Next base: position 39,852 of record JAGDQP010009205.1, read on the forward strand.
CATGTAAGCTTTCTTATAGACAAATATTATGTGTTCTTCCACTTTCTTCATTCCGGCACTAATAAGCATTGTGAAAAATTGTGATCATTTAAAAAATTCCTACTATCCGAGTCTAGGTTGCTTGAAGAACATAAATAAATATTATTTTGCTAACAAGTCATAATTCCACTTTATACTATCCTAGCCCATTTCGGCCTGAGTCTAAGATGCCTAAAGGCTATAAACAAAAATATTTCGGTAGCAACTTATAATTCAACTTTTTATTGACTTAACCCTCTTAGCCTGAGTCTAAGATGCCTAAGGACCATAAACAAACAATATTTCGCTGGTAAGTTATAATTCAACTTTTTATTTACCTAGCCCGATCTCGACCTAAGCCTAAAATGTCAGAAGGTCATAAATAAATAATATTTCGGTAGCAAATTGTGATTCAACTTTTAGTTCTACTTTTTTAATTAAAGCGTACAATGGTTTCTTTACAAATCCAGCACAATATTCACAAATCGGATATTATTTACGAAATAAACAAAAAATTCAGTTCTCGGCACAGTTGTCAAATTTGATTTCTAGTCAAGAAAATAATAAACAGTGATTATATAGCTGTGAATGTAAAATATGAGTAAATTAAAAATCCAGAGATATTTAATATAAGAAAGCTCACCTAATTTCACAAGTGGTTGTTCTAGCTGGCAACCTCCAATGAATCGAACAATTGAAAATAGAAAATTGTAGAGTTAGTATCTACATAGAGGTAATCGAACAATTGAAAATAGAAAATTGTAGAGTTAGTATCTACATAGAGGTTTTATGTTGAAGTAACAAAAAATCCTGGTTTATATTTTACTAAAAGCTTCAATAAAATAAGCAAGAATTCTGCGTGTATTTTCAGTTTTGGGAGGCCTTCTATAATTTGATAATTGTTGCATATAACAGAACCTGGTACTAGGAGAGTTGATTAATATTTTAAAAATCAAACAGGTAGTTTGTAAAATTTCATTCTGTTGAAAAAACAAGCATGAATGAATGGCAAAATGAATGGAATGAATTGGCAAAATGTGAAAACCAAGTGTACAGGAAGTATATCAGTTCATTTCTAACTAAAAAATTCTTGGCTCTAAAGGGACCTCTGCTGAAATTTGAATTTCAGGAAAATTTCAGTCTTTCACATCTAATAAAAAAACTATATTAATTTTTCACAGTACTCCAACTCAGATCTTCCTAGTTCCGGCTCAATTAAATTTTTTAAAAAATTGTACCACACCTCATTCCAAGTCAAATATATATATATATATCGGTCAAGCTATTTTTTTAATTCCAAGTAGCGTAAATTACAAACTATCCATGTTAATTTTTGTGTCTCAATACTAGAACAACTGATACATGGCACTGCTAAATCACAATTGATTCTCCTAGACCTTGAGATCAAAAGCTGCCTCGTAGTAGAATATCTATCATGACTATATTATTCAAATAATTTAGCAAACATTCCTCAGTCTGCATTAACAAAGTGTAGACAAGCAAGTTCAATTGTTGGTCATTAGTGAAAACTATTAGTCTATTTTCAAATGCAGCAAGTCACTGTACTTTTTGCTAAAGTAATCGTTTCCCATTGTAAAAGGCCTTAGAAATTAATATGATTTAAAGATATTAAAAATATTTTATTTCAATTGATCCGTCTTAAAATAGACACTCCCACCGGTGACATCAAATTTTACTAAATACTTTCACAACATATAATCTAAATTATTACGAATCAAAAATTATATTAAAATTATTTGCAATATCCTCTCCCCTACTTTATTCCAACTTCAGTTCTATAAGCCACAATCGAAATGCAAAGATTCATTGACTGTTGGGTTCGTATCCTACAGCCGATCATTTCCGATAAACATAAACCAAATTATTCATAAGACATTAAAAATTATAATGAAAGACGCAATCCCTGATTCGAATCCCGCTTGAAACAAGTCTTTCTAATTTTCAATAATAAGTATATAGTCAAAAGTTACCGCTTCTAGATATAAAAAAATATAAAAATGAGTAGAAAATAAATAAGAATACTCACTTCTTCTATAATAATATAACCGTTGATTCAATTTGCAAAGCACAATACAAAATTGTACAAGAAGAATTCATCTGCACAATTCCAAAATGAAGCTGAATAAATAATAAATCCACAGGCCTCACTTGCAAATAAATATATACAAGCGTAAATTCTCTACAACATTCTTTTTTATTCAGTGACCTAACAAAATCTCTCAAAGTCTTCGCAATTTAAAATTGTTTGAGAATCCCCCATGCCATCTTTAAAGAACGGTATTCCTCAAAAGTTGAAATGTTTCGTTTCTTCCTTAAGTAATAAACCCATCTCTATTCTTCTATCACCTTAATTCAATATGCTGTTACTCAAAATGAATGAATCATAAACATCTGAACATTTTAATTATAGTTGTCTATTGTTTCCTGCAAATCTGGTCTTTTACAACCTTTTCATCATTATGTCAAAGAACTAAAGGAATAAATAACATATTTATGAGACCTGCTACAGTTAGCTACTTCTGTATGTGATCACAATCTAAAAATCCTATACCTGGGAACTTCTTTTATCCTCATAAAAAATCAATTTCAAAACGCATACCGCTATATTCTTTTCTTTATAAAGATCCCCAATAAAATTGACTAACAAATGTTTTTTTTATAATTTTGTTCACAAAATATGTTAGCCTTGCATAACCGTTAGACAATTTAGACAAGCTGGCGACAGTAAACCAAAAAGCCCTACTTTCTTTATACACACTTTATTATACATCACTCGAACAAACAAACCCTCGCGTGACTCTTTTGTCCCCTTTATGTATTATTCCAGCTCCGCTGAAAAGTAATTCTATACAATAAGCTATAAAGAACGGTTCTTTGACCAGTGCTATTTCCATCTGTACTTTCAAACAGAATTTCTCTTTCTAAAAGCCCAAAGAGTATAATATCAAATGGCAGTTTCCTATTGGTTATGAAAGTTGTAAAGCAAAGAAATATTTCTCTAATCACACAAACTGCAGAAACAAACAAGTCTGCACATACGCTAGTCATGACCCCAAACATCGAAAGATATAGCAGGACAACATTAGTTGAGCAATTGATCTTCTATGTGTAAGACACATCAACTGTGTGCTTCACAATGACGGCGAATGTATAAGCATTCTACGTTACAATAATGAAACCCACTCCCAAATAAATCAAAGTCCTCAATAAAAAATCTGTATACTACATTAAATGTAATCTGCCTTGATATGTTCCACAGTTTTCGCGATCGACGCTTTGTACCGGGTTTCACGGCAACGTACAACGAGCGACAACATGGCGGCGGGTCACAATTTAAATAATAATAATAATATTTAAAAAAAATTCATTGATTAACACATATTTTCCCCATTATTTCATGTACAACCTCCATGCTTCTGGGGCACCTCCCTTACCCCTTTAACACCTCTCTGCAACTACCATAGCCTGCTATTTACATTCCTAAAAACCGGTCTAAAAGTCCGGTAAACTTGGTCATCTACTACTAACCTGACTTGACCCCTACAGACCTGTTTTTGCATAACTCCTTCACTCGGAAAATCTTTATCTGGAGGCTGAGGAAACTACCGTACATCTTCCAACTCAAAACCTCAGAACTTTTATCTGCATGGAATTCATCTCCTACCAGAAAGATGGTGAAAGATCATCTATTGCGATGGTGATTATATACAGTCCTGGGGAGTTCTATTTTGTATTGTTCGAACTTCTATATTCAGACGAACAACGAGTGGAACTTTAGCATCTGCCCAGTGTTCGACTTGTTATAAACTACGAAGGGGGGATACAAAACCAGTGACTGCTGATAAGTTTCAAGATTCTACCTGTTTGGGTAGAAATACAAGGATTTTATCTCTTATTGGGAAGATATTAGGAATCGACAACCGGTGATTAAATCCTCACGCACCAGGGAAAATTCCCTGCATCCCCTCGACAAATCGAACACTGCATTTACCCAATAAATGACCTAGTTTCAGCAATATTATTGTCCCTCTTATTTTTTCATTACATAGACTTTTCCGAACACACATGGCACTTTTTCGAGCAATATCGGCCAATGTAAAGTAATATGGTGCAATGACATTTTCAGACAGTGATACTTCTCTAAATTTCATGTTTTAATCTACCAAGTATCTCCAGTAGCACACAAACCTGTTTTGAATATTTTTTTTGTTTTGTTTATTTCGTTGATTAAGGGTTATTGGTTGAAAAAAGTTAAATCATATTTCAACAGAGACTTGATAGTGTTAATAAGATGTTAGTTTGACGTGGATTCAACTGTTATTTTCAGCTATAGTATAGATTTCGTTTCATGTGATTCTTTCCAATTTAATGGAATAAAGTTCGTAATTAAAAGCTAATTGAATGTCATTAACTATTATTTTGTGTTCTGTTTTGCATGTTGAAAACACGTTGAATTTCAAATTTTCAATCTATATTCCAACGAAAATTTGATTTCCTTGATAGTACGTTAATGTGAGGTGTTTTTAACTATTATATTGAAGTGTCCCGTAGATTATCTTTCTAAGTTAATTGCATAAAACTTGTGCTTAAAAGAGAATAGAATAACTTAACTACGTTTCTCACGTTCTCATTTGAATGTTGAAAACAGATTGAATTTAAAACTATATTTCAACGACCATTTAATTTCGTTAATAGGTCGTTAATGTGAAGTGTATTCAACTATGACATAGATTCCGCTATATATGCATTTTTCTAACGCGACATATTACACTTATTGAGAAGTACAAATTCAGTAGTTCAGCAATGGTCAAAGTGTTAAAGATGAAACAAATGTACATTACAAAGTAGGAAGAAAAGTATTCTTTATTCTTATTCTTACATGATGGTGAAACCACTCGTCTGGATGTGTGGCAACTGCGCTCAAGACTGCCCTTTACTACATATACCGTGAAAGAGTAGTGACTGTTAAGGCGACTTCGTGGATGAATGGTAGCGTGTCGAGCTTCCAACGCCGAGTGTGGGTCGTTCCAGCTTCGAACCCCACAGCAGACAGTATAATTTACTGTTGGAAAATTAATACTATTTGTCATGATGAAAGCAACGGACGAAATAGAGCTAAATGTGTATACCAATAGACAGCAATCATGCTCTATTTTGGCCAACTGAACCCATTTCTTCATCGTCCGCTTCTCGATTTCAACCTGTTTCTTCACAACAGGGGTGCCCATCCTCCCCAAAGCTGATGGCGCATTCCCCCAAAAAACCAACAATCTTTTCCCCCCTTAAGACTATTACCCAGAACTTAAATTTGATACAATGTCCAACCGGTGGATACCTTCCAGTTGAACAGGTGCCAGAACCTGCAGCGGAAAAATTTTGAAAATGAGTTTCTCAAAATGGTGTTTTAATGCTACTCAGACTCTAAAATCATAAGCAAAGTATTGTGCTTATTTAGGGGAACTTTTTTAAAATTTTAGTACAATACTACAAAATAGAACAGCTTAAGGCTGTGAAAATTTATTTTGTACGAAAACATGTTTATAAAAAAAGGTTAAATTGTAAAAAAAAAAGATGAGAATTGCTAAATTTCATATTATTTTAGAATAACCTGAGACTTCAAAATTTTAAATTAAAAAAAAAAAAAAAACCGGAAAAATAAATTTAATGCTGTTCTCTTAAAATTACACAGCTGGATCTTGGATCTATCGAAGACTGTCGAATTACTACAGTAACTACTACCATACCTTAGCACAGCACACCTTAAAGCTATTATATGTACCTGTGAAATGAGTAAATAATAGGGATTTCTAAATAAAATATTTAAGTTTAGCAATACCTTTACTGAAATGATATAATTCTTGCAATGGGGTTTGAAACCACAACCTCGGAGCCATCGCAGTCCGCATATACAGTTTGAATTCTTATTATTTTATGATCATTAGGGATCGAAACCCGAAACCTTGGAATTCAATAGGCACTTCCTTTAACTTGTGCGTAGGGGCCAGAAAGTCTAATATTTGGGCTGATATGTGTAGTATATTCAGTGGGAGCCATTTATGTAACTTTTCAAGCTGAAAAGGGCTCCAGGTTTCATGAGTAGTTCTCAACCCCTAGTAGCTCGTAGCTGCTAGCTGTTATATGTTATTTTTTAGGTTTAGGTGCTTCCAGGCACTTTATTTTGGACTTCGAAGTGTGGCGTATGTTCACCTGTCTCTCAAAAAGGTCGAATATTATGTCAATTAATCGAGAGAAGTTTTTCTTTCATATCTTTGTTATTTGGATCTTTCCGTTTGTTTCTGAATTCATATGGGAGTATTATGTTATCTTAAACGAACCTCGCCGTTATGTATGTGGATTGACTGAGTTTCCTTACAGATTTTTCATTATGAGAGTATTTGTTTTCTCCGTGTTTGTAGGTAAAAGTTTAGGGCATTTCCCTTGTTTCATTTTTTGTAATACATATTTTTATTAAGTTTTGGGTACTAAAATGTTTGTTTTTTACAGCAATATTATGGTGCTATGTTTAGCTTCGAGTGTTTGAAGCTTTATGTACATCAGAAATGTTGTACTAGCTTGGTAGTTATTCCTGAAGGTTTAATATTTTTTTGTAGTATATGTGAGTTTCATACACAAATTTGGTACTGCACATTTTCATCTCCCGGAAAATATATTCGGTTTCATCATTTGATAATCTTTCCAGGTGCGCCCCTGTTATCTTGAACCAATGTGGCTTGCAGTATTTTGTGGTTGCATTTTATTTTTTGGTTTGGACTCGGTTTTATGTTTGTTAACTATGCACTAGTAGTAATTAAGCAATAGCGTGTAATTAAGCAGCAGCGTAGTCCACAGTAGTGACTAATAATAGGTGTTATCTTTTTAATATGTAATTTTTTTGTAATAAGTTTGACATGGGTGATAGTGGGCCCCTTTTTTGTACATTTTTTAGAAGTTCAGTTCTGGAAAAAGACCAAACATTGGTGTTTAGTATGCTCAGGGACACAAAACCTAAGCTTAAAGTATCCTAACAGAGCGGGTTTGTTATATTCTTTGTAATTGTTGTTCATTTGTGCTTTGTCTCTAACACAGAAGTATTCGGGAATATTCCACGAATAATCCATGAATTCTTAAGATTCAATGGAATAGATTGTGCTTGTATCATTTTGTGCTGAGGATAACCACAGAAGTGGTACAGCAAGGGGTAAACCTGCTATCTTTTCTTGTGTAGTATTAGTGTTTCGCCTAAGCGGCAGGTCCTTTCAGGTTGTTTTTTCTCTTCACCGTTTACTATTTGTTTCAGGCAGAGTGAAAAAAAATCTTTTTGAACAATATTTATTTTATAAGTTCTGGCTTGATCTTGTCCAGAATAAAATTCTATGACAAACGTTTGTTACTGCGGCGATCAACTTGTGCGTTCCGTGAGCCATAGAGTTAGTAAGTGAGTAATTTGTTTAATAAGGAGTTGAGCAACCCTTAATGGTTCTTAGCTATTTTTGTTAAAATTTTTCAATTTTAGGGCGAGTTCACCAAGTTCCTGCGAGAAGGTTTATATTTTTGTCCCCAGACAGGAATCGACGTAGTGTTCCCAGAGTTTTTGCTGGGATTGTAGCGCTTTTCATTGAACAAAGAAGTTGGCAATAGAGTAAACTGCGAAACTATTTGAAGTGTACACTTCAATGTTTTTGTTTTTTAAAATATAATTTTTATATTTGTAACTAACTTCAAATGACTACTTGCGCAGTACTTAATTCATCGAGAATCCAAGTAGGGGGCCCCTGGGAATTTTTTGAAAATTAGCTTCTCAAAATTGCGGTTTAATGCTATTCCGACAGACGACAGTAAAATTGCTAGTTCGACATTAGAAACCCCCCTAAAATTTTTTCTTCCCCCCAAAAAATGTTCTCAGTGGCGCAACTTGCGCCATACATCCCCCCTGTGGGCGGCCCTGACCATTACTCAACGTCACAACCATTACTCAACGTCAAATAAACCGTTGAAGAGGCGAACATTTCGGTACATCTACAACGTTAAATTACGTTTCGGTACTAACGTTTAATCCACATAATTTCAACGTATTTGTACTACTGGGGATTTTATAACCTGCTTTCATGTTGAAACACACACGTTTCTCAAGCTTCAAATATAGCACAATGCCGAAATATTTTACCACACAAATGTAGAGCGATATTAGTCCAGAACGGCCAATCACGGTCACAGTCGATATCCGCGTTATTGGATCAGTTCTGGCCAGATATCATTGTGCTGCTATAGTAGATCTTTGAAGATATTCTGCTGATTAGTCATAATAACTTTCTCGTGATCATACCCACTTTTTACAGCCAGATTTAAACACTATTTCAAACTTTCCCCCTCTCTCTATTTTTCTTTCTCTCTCTTTCGTATGATAATTGTTGTCTTGCTTGAAAAGGGTTTATCGACTTTTCACATCAAAGAACAGACAATAGTTTTTGTTGGGGGTGCAGGGAAATCCCTGCACCACAGTAAGGCTAGTTTTTCTTGCAACCGTGTATTGCCTTCTTTGCTTGCGATTTGGGTGAGTAGCCAATTGGAACACATGTTTAAGTGCGTGTTCTACGT
>JAGDQP010009205.1:48495-60138 GCA_022664845.1 Lepisma saccharinum
CGGCGAGCGCCTGCAAGGAAAGCCGGTCTAACAAGACTATTAGCAAAGTTAGTAAGTAGCAAGGATGGTGTACTCTCCTTTAGTAAGTAGTCCGTTCGCACTGAAATTTTATGGAATATTAAGCTTCTTACTTAATTGTGGATATTTCCCTCCTTCGCGAGACACCTTCATTAGTTGTCTGTCATGCAGGAAGGTTTAAAAATTGTCATTGCAAGTTCCAATCTTACACCCTCTCCTTTTATATATTAAAACAAAGTTGGAATTTAGGCTTAAATCTGGAAGCATCAATCCATTTAGGGAATTTCCGCCATATATATATGAAAACAATCTAGTGGATAAAAATTTACTACTCTGAAATTTAATATAATTATAAAATTCTGAAATTGAAACCATCAGAATAATATTTGTAAATTAGACAACTAAAAGCAGGACAAATAGGCGTCAGACTGTTAACACGGACACAACAATGAAAAGCAGGACAAATCGCCACCCTATTTGTTCCGGTACGAAGTCATTTTCCCTACTGTATATCTGCTTTTGGTGTAGCGCTTACTAGTGTATGTTAGAGGTTGAGTGCATTTTATGCAAATTTTCCATAAGAGGAGCATGTGGCCTTACCAGATTAAAACGGCAAGTGCTTTTCTTGTGTGAAGTCCGTTTTTCTCTACCTGCATTGGTTGAGGCCCCCCTAGCAGCTCAAGTCATCGGGCTAACGCTATACCAACCCAGGGCCAATGTTACTTCATTGGGTCACCGTTAGTTATGCGATAGCTGTGTTGCTAGGAGTGCTGTCCTTGCAGACAAATATAGGCCCTATGTTTATTATTTTTAAGACCCATTTTCTTGGGGTGAGGTCGTTAAAAATGACCAACCAGTTTTATTTTCGTCAAGGGTTTTTTATTTTATTGACTAAACCTAGAAGAAAGAAAGATGTCTATTTCTCAAAACTCTTTGATCGTTCTACTTCGCGGATTAATCATAAAAAAATGTACAACAGTCGCAGACTTCAGATCGGCAATGGGGAGTCACGTGGGTTCGAACTATGTTGCTGGCAATGGTGACTATTTTCCAGGGTTCACAGACGAATGGAATGATAAGTTAGTAGCTCAACTAAGAGTGACCCTTGCTACTAAATTCCCATTCCTTCCCCGGGGGACTTAATCATTCAGACGGAATGAGTTTTATGCCAAAACCTCCTGGAAAAGAAATATTAATATCCCATATAAATGTTCCAAATTGATACTTTTTTTTCTCAATTCACTGGCATTTAACTCTCAGCATATCCATTTCCTCGATCAATGATTCGCCTTGATTTTTGCGACGAAATTATATTTTGGACTCTCTTCAATGTCTTGCATTTGTTTAAGATTTTATCTCGTATAATTCCAAATTCCATCGGCTCATCAAAGTGCCACGTTCTATCTCTGCGAGTGCGAGTCGAAGATGCGTTAACTTAGCAGACGAATTTCATTGCGGAAGAATACAATTATAGGATTCTTTCCACGTCGTCGGCATTTAACTTACACGTTTTCATCTGCGTTATGCCGACTTACCAATAATATAAAAAGAACAAAGTGAAAATAGATTTAAATAAAATCATACGGACTGTTAGAGTCATTTTTAATTTATAAATAAATTATTGATAGTACAGTTTTTAAACTAATTATTATTTTATTCCTCCGAAATTCTTGGAGTGTGAATGTGAACTACTTTTACACGCGGCTGAGCATCCGTTTGAGAACAAATGAAAACACATACTTCCTTTACAACAAAACTATTGCCAATAGTTCGGTCTACGTGGAGGATAGGCTGCAGGATTTTTGGTGTGGATTAATTTCCTTCCTTACATAAACATTCAAACCATGGCCCCAAAGCAAAGAATGCGAATTGCAAATGAAAAAGCTAGTAAGAATGTGCTGTTGAGAGGAAATGTGCCGAAATCATCGGTGAGTAGTACTAGAGCTTCAGTACAAACACAAAAACAGCTGTCATATAGTAGTTGTATCTGATGTCATGTGTACGTATTTATAATGTTAAACTCCTCCGCGATGCAATGGCTATAGTAACTAGAAGGGTGTTTAAATATTAATTTTAGGTTGCTTAAGCTTAGATTTTCGCTATCCTTTTGATTGAAGATGGCCTTATTAAAGGGAGGTAGAACATTTATCGAAGTGGTAAATGAGAACAGCAGGATTTTTATTTAGAACTTTCATTTAGTGAGAACAGCAGGATTTTTATAACTTGTTAGCTTAGATGCAAGGACTAAACGGGTATGCTGTATGTTTATTTGTCGCATACACTGTAACACGGTTGATCTTAACATGTAAAGAAATAAGAAAGGGTAGTAGGTCACTACTAGGTGGGCAGGTTCTGCTCGGATTTTCATGACCTACAAAATAATACAAAAAGTGGAACGTACCAGATTAAAAAGGAAAATGGATTGGTTATTTCTGTACAGCCTTGGGGATTTAAAGGGATCCTAGAAGTTTAAAATCTGATCATATGTCTAGATTGTGGTTATTAGTTATTCCTGAATGTTGACCTTACACTTATCGTACCAGTAATGAACCAGTGGTTAACCAATTAAAGAAACAAGCGGTAATAATAGTTCATATTGGATACAGTTGTAAACAAACTACGTTTTATAATTCCGTAAGCTTTAATAGTGTAGCCCCCAAAGACTGTGGAATCAGAAATGCAGTGCGCTCCCAAAATCACGTAAACTCTGTAAAGTGAATCTGGAAGAGAGCACAGCGCACAATAAGAGAACTGATTTGCAATTAATACAAGATATCCGTCCATATTTACTAGATGGCACGGTGAAATAATTATTTTAGGTCTTGTTCAAGGAACAATCAAGGACCTACATACACTAAATGGAATTAATGATTTACACTGAAACAATCGTATTTCACAGTTGGCTACTATAGCTGGTCAGCTACTGGTGCAGCTACACCTTCAACAATATATTTGTCTATTGACTTGTGAAATGAAACTAATGTGAGCTGCTTTTTCATTGACTTATCCTGCACTGTCTCAGGCTTTGTTTCGTAGAAAATTAACTATTTTTCTATGAACGCCAGTTCTTGTTTATACTTGAAAATGTCCTTATTTGATAAAACACTGGTACAGTCACCTTGTATGAAGTATGAGCATATTGTTTGCAAATTTCTTTTTGCATTCTTTTCCAGATGGTGGAAAGGTAAAGAGCCTGACAGTAAACTTTAAATTATTTGGAGAAATTGTACGTTTTTGCAGTACTGCTACATCATTAAATGTCCCCTCTTGCATGTGTACTGCGTAGGGCTATTCATTCTTTTACGAGAGTATATGTAATGATAAAATTGAGTGACTTTGGCGTGGAGTGAAAAGTTCGTCTGCAGGGAGGTTAGGGATATATATAGCTTCACAGTGTAAACATATGGAACATGTTGGTGGACTTGTTGTCTTAGTTTCCTCACATAAAATGTAATGAAAGTCCTACACAATGTTCATATGACCTGTGACCGTTTCGGTTTCAAATCTTGTATGATTTTCCTGGTTTTTATGTGATAGAAAATTGTAGCTGTTAAACACAGTACCCGTGATTCATACGTCCTGAGATATACAAATTATTAGACCCAAGATAGGTTGTATGTAGTTTATGTGCATACCGTAGTTCATTCAATATACCATTTCTCAGGCAAATTTAGAGTAAGGGGTTTTCATTTTTTAACGTATTTTTACTTCGAAATCGTTATGCAGGTGTTTGCTAGTGTTTCATTGACCAGTTAGCTGTTTTGCGAGTATGAATACTTTTCTTAATTTATTTTTCCTATGTAACATTATGTTTACTATTTCGTGGCTATTGCCTTCCATGTTATTTTGTTGCTAATAACGAATTCCTCTTCCAGTGGCAGAAAAAAATTGACCTTTTCCGCGATATACTTTAAACACACGCATTGCATTCGCCTGGGCAGTGAAATTCCGTTAACAGAAAATGAAGCAAGAGAAACTCCAGCTTGGCAATTCTCCGATTTGCGATTTTTTTCCGTCCGTCTACGAACTTTTATTTGTTTCTATTTATTTTGTGTTCTTCAGAAATTCCTCTTCAAAGAAGAGGGTACAATCAGTCTCATGTCCGAATAGAATCTATGAGTGCAAGTTTGCTTATTTCTAACGTGAGTCAAATTTGACTCGCAGCATAAGACTTTGCTAGTCAAAATATTGCAGAAAACAGTAGATTTACGCGTCAATCGCTAGGAAACGCGAGCTGTGATTATTATTTCAAATGCATTTGGTTATCCAGTTTCGGTAAGTTTCCTCTAAATACAAAATAGGAAATAAGATTTTGAATTTATTTTAAGGTCTTTAGGCAGTTGTGGCTCAGGCTGAATGGGATGATTGGTGGAATGAAGAAAGTGAGAGGAAACGGGAAAACCTCGAGGAAACCCAAGCACACGGTATTTGTCCAGCACAAAAGCCCACATGGCATGAGCACGGGTTGAACTAATGACCCCCAAACGCCAGAGGTGAGCGCTCTAACCATTGAACCACCGCGAATAGGAAATAAAAGTTGATATGCCCCGAAATTGAAACAGCACAACAGAATCAGTATTTGCTGTGTTGATTTTCTCCCTCTCTCATTTGTACAAGATAAGTTTCAAAATTACATTTTTAGATTATTTAAAAGGTTTAGAAGGTCAGGAGCCGGCATGATAAAAATTAATGACAATTGTTCACTACTAGCTGTCTGTATGTAAACCCAGATAGGCTGTAAAATTATATATATTTTATTTTTTTTAAATTTTATACTGTTAGTAATTCTACAATCTTTGCAGAAACCTCAAGATGAGAAATACCCAGTCGGACCATGGCTTCTTGCACTGTTCGTTTTCGTTGTGTGTGGATCAGGTTAGTAAAACAGAGTAAAGGGTTTCTAACTTATTTGATTCGTAGTTTTTAGTAAATCAGTTTGAGAATGCGGAGATATAGGAAGTTTTTCGTTGAAGATAGGATAAGTTCGCCAATAGTCGACCATTGAAATAAAATCTTACTTCTAAACACTTTTAAAGTATGAAGATTTCAAAATATTTGAAACAAATTAATTACGTGCGTCATTTTGCTTCTCTTGTACCATACTGTGCATTAAATGCTCACTTTTTGTATCTCAGTGATATAAAAAATGTTCGTCAAAATTCCCACTTATCCACCATCATCGCGCAATAGTCGACCGCACGTAATTTCTGTAGTTTTTATTTCGTAAGGAAGTCACTGATTTCTTTTAATGATATTTGCAAACTGCAATATTTCTGAGGTTTGAAGTTGACAAAACTATAGTATGGTGTTTGTTCAATTTTCTGAGTATTAGGTTTTTGCCTTAGTGAATATAAATAAATAAATGAAGGTTCTGAATTTATGAGGATTATTAGAGTTTGACATATCTGTGTCAGTCAACTTTGGTATTAGGTAATATTAATTGGAATGGTCAATTTGAATAAAAAAGATTCTCCCCGTGTGCAGCAGGTTTCTCTCTTGAAGGTGACTAGGTATCTCTCTCCTGTGTTAAGGCGCTAGTAAACTGTCGAGCTTGCTGATTAACTTGCTCGCTCCATCTTCCTCGATGAGCAAACTCGACAGTGTAATAGCAAAAAAAAAAAAAAAAAAAATCAAGCTTGCTCAAGGGCAGGCTCGTTGAGCAACCTGTACAACATTTGGATATACTAAATTTCCTCTGAAATACGGTCAGTATACCTCTACAGCAAGCTCGATACTGCAATAACGCAAAATGTACTTGAGCTTCCTCGAAGAACTTACTCGTCGAGCAAACTGTTAAACAAGATGATCAGCAAGTTCGATAGTGTAATAGTACCTTATGTGAGCATGCTATGTTTTTTCTCATTTGTGGTAAGATCAAATTCCAAATTCTGAAGAAACTAATTTAGAACATATTTATACGATTGACTTTCCTAATAGTAATTGTATAATTTTTAAGCAAAAATATACACTGCAAAGTAACACCAGCAGTTAATTGGAATAACAAGTGGCACAAAGAGATGAGTTTTGGTACATTCCCTTACGGTGTCAACTAAATCCATGAGAAAATCCGATGACTATGACCGTTTGTAGATTGTGTGCGTATGAGTTGATAAGCTTGAATTGATTTTATGCAGCAAAGAAATAAGTGATACCAATGATTTTGTAGACCTAATATTGTATTTCACATCTGGATTAATCTGATCTGCAAAAATGGTAACAGAAAGTACTGTACAAGAACATCTGGAAGTTATACAATATAGTTATTATAATGAACGTGTTTGCAATAGCCTACTTTAATGTTATGTGTTGTTTAAATCAGTTACTTAGTACAATCTGCAGAAAGGAATACTGCGAGACCTTCCCATGCATCGGCAGATGAAACGGTACATCGGAGATGAAACCATTTGTTACATTGATCGTAACCCACTGGTTTATTCACGTTTTTCATAGCAAAATCGTTAATATTCATTCCACATCTCGCGCATATGATTCCATCGTCGTAGTCTTGTTCGGTAGGCTGTTCTTTTACAGGAGCCGTTGGGTGTCTTCTTCACTCTTTTCTTTAGATTTTCCAGTGCGTTCGTTTTCTTTGCTTCTCGTTCATCCCTTTTACGTGTGCTGTGCTTTTCTTCTTTTGACTTGATTCGCTTGGTCCAGTAATAGCACTCCTTTCGATCACTAGAGGTATAATTTCAATGTCCTTTGTTATTTGCTGTTCTGCTGATAAAGTAAACAGTTTTGCGGTGGGGTTTCTTTGGGGGGGGGGGTCATCAGCTTCCTGAACATCCTCCATTTGTTCAATTTCACACTGTGAATTTGATGCGTTTTCTTGATGATCATTTGATGGCATAAATGCTGGGATGGGTGGGACCAAAGCTTTCTTTACCGGAAAATTTGAAGACCTTTCTGTTTCTTTTGGTGGGGCAGGCGTAACTGATTCTTCGTTTGGTACAGCAGTGTTGATTTCCGCTTCTTGTTGTGTTGAAATAGCGCTGAGTTCTTCATGTTTCTTCGATGGAATAGGTGCTGTATCTACTCTGTTTTCAGCTGTTTGAACTGGCGTGGCTTCAGCAGCAAATGACTGGAGAAGACCATTCAGTAAATCCTGGCTAACAGTAACAATAATTTGTGGCAAGTGTTCATTGTTAGCACAGGGATTTCACCGACTACAACTTCTTCATTTTGTGGTAAGCTGGCATTTTGATCAGTTTGTAGTTTTTCGCCGATTGGCGCTGCTGCTTGAGGCACACTCAAAACTTCAAGAATTGTCTCGTATTGATGTGAACACCTGAATTTTGAAGGTCGTCTTTGTAGTAGTATAATAACTTTTCTTGTAGTATGATTATCTTCCTAACTTTTGGCGGATTCTGAGTGCTTTCTTTGTTCTCGCCGACACTTTTGACGCACTTTGTGTAGTCGATGGCGTTCGGATTGAAAGGGTAAGCTCCACATTTACTTTTTTATTTTATATTCATTATAGTGTAGCTTTTGGTGCTAGATCTTCTTTAATAAGTAGCCCAAACTGAACTCTTGTAATGGAAGCCAAATAATGTTTCGTGAGGTAGTTGCGGACAACCAATTTCCGATTGTTTTTAGAGCCTGATACGTCGCATGGCTGCAAGATATACGTAGCATGGGGGTTCAGGCCATATGAGATGATCTCGTGGATGTCACAGAATTTGCTTACTTGATAAGTTAAATGGGTTCTGTGACCATCGACGAAAAGCATTATGGGATTACATATATCGTGATCTAATACCAATTTGTTGAAACCATTGGCGACCCAGTCGCAGAATGTCTCGCTGACCATTCAGTCAGATTCGGACACTCGTATAACAATCGACGATGGAACAGCTCTTTTTGTTCATGGTTTCGTGTAAAAAAAAGTTTGCTTTTGCACTGAAACAATAGATTTCCAGAAAAAAAAATGTCAGCTAATGTTACTAAACTAATTCCAGTCAGCAAGCACAAAAACCGCATGAAGCGGCGCGGTCGTCAGGTAGCAAGAAATATTGCAACTGTCGACCAACATAATGTTACGGTAAAAGCACGCGGTCGATCTTTGGATTATGTCACGAAGTCTAGAATTTTATGCATTTATACTGGAAGACTAACCTTAATAACAAACAGGAAGAAGTAATTTGGTGCACTCTCAAATAATCCAATACTCGACCACCCTTGGTCGATAATTGGTTTGTATGGGGAAGAAAAAAATGCCAAAGTCCGACCACTTTTTATTGCGTCATTTTTCACTTTATACTTATTGGTAAATCATGCTGAACGAGCTTCTAAACTGAATTAATTATATAAAAACGCATATTTTTATCGTACAAAGTGTGTGTTACTCGGAAAAAACGAAAAGAACATGAAACATAAGATTCCCATTACACGCTGTTGTAAACTGAGCACTTGCGCTAAAATGTCACCGATACGTGGAAATTGATTGGCCACAGATGACTAGCTGGTCAAGTGATAATGAAACAATGAATGTAAGTGATGGTATATAGTGCACGCTTTATTGAGAATCACTTTCTGCTGCGCAAGAACACCGGACGTATTTTATATACACAAAAGTAAGCAAAGATGGTCGACTAGTGGCGAACTTACCCTATATATTTTTATTTTTGAGTTGGTTTGAGATCGGACTAGAAAAAGTGAACTAGTCCTTCGTAATGTCTTTCTTTTAGGTTTGAAAGACTCTATGAAATGTTCAGAATTCACTAGATTAACAGGCTGTTTAACTATGGTAATACTACGCAAACCCACATTTAAGTGGTAGAATATAATGGAATGTCTTTGGATCGCTTTCATTACGAGGTCTTGATTTTAACAAACACTGAAAGTTGTTTGTGATGAAAATAGGTTCTCCCTAATAACTTTGTGCTGCTAATTTTAGGGATCACGACAGGTTTTTGCGTACTTTTAATTTGATGATGAGCACTCTGTCCGGGGATCGAAGGTCCCAGCGCAAGGTAAACCAACGCCTTTCTTCGGAGAAGGTGAGCTAAAGACGAAACCTACAGTTCAATGTGGGTCCCGAACCACTTATATTCCCACTGGGTTTCGAGTCCAGAACTCCTTAATTCCAAAGCAGGGGCACTTAACACTAAACCACCGGGGACACAAGTTAGAATTCAGATAATTTATAAGTTTTATTAAATGTTCACTATTTTACTTTGCTGTGAAAGCACAGTAGCTGTTTATCTAAATTTGGTATTAACTCTTGTTACGGTAGTTCATTTCGTACTGGTCTGTTTAAATGAATGCAGCTGTGGATCTAAGTGTTAGGTAACAATGAATGTAGTCTTGTTGGCATCGTAAGAGAGCACGTAACGTGATGATAAAATTTGGGGAGCATAACCATACAAAATAGAGAACAATCGCTTAAAAAAAAAAAAAAAGCTTTGAAAAATACTACGGTTACAATTTGATCATGTACATCCAAAGTTCTGAAGAACTACGTTTCAGAAACATCTCTTTAATTTTTGCCTCACTTCGTTTAAAACTCAAAATCCTCCAAGTGAAAAATAGAATTTTTAGATCACTATAATTTCTTTTTTTGCTTTATTATATAGGACGTAATTCTAGTATCGAAATGAATGAACCCTTGTAAAGAAGTAACCACTAAAACGCAGTGAGAAAGAGGAATCCCATTTCCTCTCTTCTCTTTCGAGTGTAAATATGTTCACCACTTCGGTTATAAACATGTATTTCCTATAAACGTTCTTCCGTTGTCAATACATCGTGGAAGTTTGAAAGAGATGTGTACCTGCGTAGCCAGGGAGACATTTTCGTAAACAATTTTCGGCATATGTAAGGGCTTACAGACACTGTACCGTGGCCCACATTTAATTCTAGTGAGTCAATGAATAAGCCTTGTAATCTTGAACCAAATAATTCATTATTCATGAGCATAGCCCACCACAAGGGAAATTTTTGAGAGAGGTACGCTTTTCCCATATTTCCTCTTTCGGGTCCACCCACAAAAAATATTTATTGGAAACCATGATACAATCTAAATACATCCTGAAACTTGGAAAGAGCTAGAAAACGTACATTTTGTGTGCAGACTAACGTATCTTGAATTTTGTTGACCGAATCATGCTAATCTTGCAATGTTTTATGACTATCCATTTTTGATACCAAACGATGTGTTGTAGTTAATTTCTTCCGTCAGGCAGTGTGTGTTGGCACAAAACTTGTAGGCTTGGACAAAGAAAATCTTCCATACCTTAGGTTTGGAGGTGAACGTAATGGTAAAACTTAAATGAACTTTTTACTTGGATCCCTATAGTAACCATTGACTTCGGTGTGTCCCGATTAAATAAAGGGGTGCAGTGCTTTTAAAGTCCACACAGATCCATGCCCCAGCCTTTATGGGATTCTAAGCCAAAATTTCTTGGACGTACCCCAACTAAATTCGTAACGTATATAAATCGTGTGGAAGTGAACTTCTTCCAGATTCTACTTCCGGCACTGTTTACATACACCAAAAATCTAGCCATTCGTTCACCTCCAAATGGAAGATTTTCTTTCCCCGTGGATATAAACTTTGTGTCATTACAGAAGACTTGACAAAGTAAAATAGCTACAAGTTGTTAGGTATAAAAATTGGACACAATAATAAAATATTGCAAGAAAATCATTAAATAGAGCACAACCACCACTTAACAAAATCCAGGTACGTAATGTTTATGTTCCCTATAAACACACTTTTTTAATAATAATAATAATAATAATAAAAACTTAACCGCAGCAGTGTGCTCGCTAACAATATCGAGAGGTTTTATAGTATGTAGAGACTATTATTCCGATGGCATGCAGTTTCCAGGCTTGAATGAAATTCCTCGCGATTGCACACAAATAGAAAACTAAACAAAATGTAAACGTCAGGGTTAAGAAGCATGAAAGAGATGCTGATTCTTACAATCCTGTTTTTTGAACCTTTACTTATCTTTTACAGAGCAAAATCGCGTATAGATAGTAGAGTCAAAGAAACCTGCTACCTAATATCTAAGAAACTTCTTTCAGATCTTTAGTTTCTTTTATTTACTTTCCTCCATAAAGCAATAGACTCTCAAAATTTACATAATAAGCGACAGCCATTTTTAGCCCTCTCTTTCTCTCTCACTTTCACTCACTCATATTCACCACAGTTCTGCAACATCGTCCAAAATTAATGTACCAATTGTGTAGCGAAATGTCGGAATAATACATCAGTGTTTATACAAATTTTACGGGCATACAGATACATACATATGTAACCACATACACCTTAAATATAGCTACTTCCCGCACTCAAGCTTTGTCTTTTAGTTCCTTCCATTGCCAGAAGAAGAGTTCTTAAGATTAGGAAAAGGGATCAGTTTGAGACAATAGTATTTTCTTAAACAAAATATTTAATACAGTTTCCATATTATAAAGCGCAAAACAAGATACTTGAGCGTTGTTGCCATATTGAATAATCTTGTTAAGGAAGAACGACTTTGTCAGTCGGCTAACTAGCCGGATCAGCTCTTCACTTTAATGTAACTAGAAAGTTGTAAAGATTGTTTATTTTGTCTTTCAGCATTAAGTAATATGATTAAGCATATTCACATTTCAGAATTCATTCTTGTGTGAGAA
>JAGDQP010009206.1:0-60138 GCA_022664845.1 Lepisma saccharinum
GACTTACAATGGCAGATAATGGCTATTTATTTGGACGATCTCCTAACATGGAGTACTTCCTTCCCACAAATGCTAGAACGTCTTGAATTAATCTTTCAGAGACTGCGAGAAGCAAACCTTAACCTAAACCCTGGTAAATGCCGCTTCGCTTTTGCAGAAACGACCATTTTAGGTCATGTTGCTGGTAGATATGGATTAAAACCCGATCCAGAAGAATTGAGTGCAATTGCAAACTTGAGTTACCCCACAACATTAAAATCCCTTCGATCTTTTCTTGGACCAGTCGGTTATTTCCGTAGATACCTCAAAAACTTTTCATCCATAGCAAAACCATTGACATCGTTGACAAAAGCCAACACCCCATTTGTTTTTGGGACCGAGCAAAAACAAGCCTTTGATATATTGAAGCAAAAATTATGCAACAAACCTATTTTATCATTTTTGACCCCAATTTGCCTACAGAAGTCACAGTAGATGCTTGCGACTATGGGATTGGGGCAAGCCTCCAGCAGACTCACCCAGACGGAACGAAGCATGTTGTGGCTTATTATTCTAGAACACTGACAGGCCCAGAGAGTAGGTACTCCATTCCTGAAAAGGAAGGACTGGCCGTTGCGATGGCGGTGATATTCTGGCATACATACTTAGCTGATATTAAATTCACCGTGTACTCAGATTCAGCGTGTATTTGCTTTTTACGCACATGTAAAAACCAAAAATCTCGACTTCTACGTTAGCCCTCCGCTTACAGGGATATGACTTTGAGATTAAACATGTAAAAGGAATCTGCAATAATATGGCCGATATGTTATCAAGACACCCCACTCAACCGCTCACTGCTGCTGAGTCACAACTCAGAGATGACCCATTAGAGGTGAACACTGCCCTAACTGACAAAATGAAGTTCATCGCAGCTGAACAAGAAAAGGACCCAGAACTGAAATATATAATAGAGAAAAAACAAATAGATCCAACAGCACTAGACGTCCGCTTCTATGATATCAAGAATAATATCCTGTACCGTCGCTGTGGATCTGAATTTAAGATGGTTATACCCCAAAGTCTCATCCGTGATATCCTACATGAAGTCCATACCCATCCTCTCACCGGATCTCATTTTCGTTATGCTAAATGTTTCGGTAAAATAGCTGAACGCTATTATTGGAAATACATGGGTAAGGATATTAAAAATTTCATTTTGAAATGCAAGAACTGTCAGTACGCTAATGAGAATACTTCGCGTAAAATCGGATTACATCATTCCCTCCCCGTTGAAAGAATATTTCAACGCGTGAGCATTGACGCTTATGGGCCCTTAATTTCAAGTGCTGGCCACAAATTTATAATCTCGGCAAGTGATTACTTGTCCCACTTTGTTATTGCCAGACCCTTACGTTCTATTACAGCTAAAAGTGTAGATGCGTTTCTCATTAAAGACATATTTTGTGTCTTTAATCGATTTTTACCGGTGTCTTTAATCGATTAATCGTGTACCAGAATCGATTTTTACCGATTTAGGCACCAATTTTACATCCAAATTGATGCAAGAGATTTCCACGATTTTACAGTTCAAGCATAACTTCACAACCAGTTATCATCCTCAGAGTAATGGGTTGATTGAAAGGCAGGAAGCTTTCTGAGGAAATATGTTTCCAAACATCAGAAAGATTGGTCTTTGTACATTTCTTTGTGTTCACACGCCTATAATATTTCAATCAACGATCGACGCCGCATCAGTCGGTATGAGGTAGTCTTTGGGAGAAAAGCAGTGTTACCTCTCGAAGTCCCGTACAATTGTAAAGAACCTACCGCAAGGAAACTAAAGAAACATCTTGATTCTATCAGAAAATTAGCAAAAGAGCGATTTTCAACCTCACAAGCTAAACCAAAGGCAATTATCGATAATAAACGTACACCGCATTCTTTCCAAAAGAATCAGCTCGTCTTGTTGAGGGTTTATGCCCGAAAACCCGGGTTGTCTGCTAAATTAGCTGACAAATACAAAGGACCATACAGAATAACGGTAGTCAGACCCCATAATGTATGTGAACTGGAAACCCTCACAGGCAAACCAAAACGTTTCATTGTCAATGCACAACGTTTGAAACTTTACCACCCACCCGATTCTTTTTTTACCACTCGTGAACAATGTGATTCCAATAAGAGTAAGCAACTGTAAGCAAAAAAAAGTAATCTTACCATACGCCTCATTTACAGCAACTACCATGCGCTCCGATTATTCTTTTTTTTATTTTTTGTCATGGCTGTTTCCTGGCCTGTAATGTCGTTTGAGGCATAAACATACTTACTTCCCGGCATACGGTAAAGCCACTGCTTACGTAAGCATTATACAGTGGTAAATTCCGTACACCGAATTGCAGTATGAGTACATGTCCGCTTCCCTACACCGAATCTCCTAAAATAAAATAATAATAATAATAATTAAAAATAAGGCCTAGTAGTTCCGCACAGCTCACTACAGATATATATTTTAGATGCACACAGACATACATGCCTCTACATTTTTTCGATCCTTGATCAGCCGTTCGTTCTTTTATCACCCTCACCTACCCTACTTTCTGCTTCGAATTAGGAAGTAGGCGATTCTAGTTTTACACCCCACAAATTACAACAAACCTCTCCAAGTTGTATAATCTACCAACGTACCAAACGCTTCCATATGTGATCTGACCAGTAAGGAACAAGAGTTTTCAACAGTCTGGACAAAGTGTACACAAAAGCTGGAATACCATGGTTGCAATATTTTAGCCGCTAGTTTTTCAATTGGGGAATTGAATGGGAAGAGTTATAACCGATACTAATATTCCCTCAGGCAGCTTAATCGGTATAGTTTGTTTGGTTATTCTAGCCTATATTAAAGAATGATGTTGAAAACTAAGCATTTTCAGAATGACTGACACATATTATGGAACAAACGGAGAAAGGAATACTTTGCCCCCCCCCCCAAATGAGAACGATGATTTTTCATTTTGACGAACCTCTTAATAGTGAGATACTTTAAATGTCAAAATGTGTACACATTACATTAAGAAACTTTAGTTAGAAGTTAGACTATTTATCCTTTTGAAATGGAAAGTCTGAATGCTTTAAATTTATTTCAGCTCAGAATAAGAAGTTCAACTGAAACTGAAGGATAACATTTTTTCAGTCGACAACAGAGTCTTACCTAGAAGGCAAGTCTAAAGTAAGCAACCCCACTAAAATAATTGAGTAATTAATTACTAGTGATTGAATGACCTATCGTACCAGGTCAACGTGTAAAGGAAAAACCTGTGAAATTGACGCTCAAATCTTTCAGAAAAACCCCACTCTCAAAATGGCTGACAAAGAGGGAGATGCATCAAATTTCATTCTGATAAGTAATAAGGTACCAAGCTTACCTATTGAAAAATTCTATGGCCGAACTACTGATGACAAAGATAATTTTCTAGATAGGTTCCAAACAGCACGTAACATTTACGGTTGGAACGACAAAGAGGCTAAGAATTGCTTAGTAGCATATCTAGATGGCTGTGCTAAGGATTATTATTACACCTATCAAACAACCTTGGATGCCATCGACTCTTTCGATGACTTCGTCAAAGAATTGAAAGCAAATTTTTCATCTAACTGCTCTGACCATCACAGTGCATTATTTGGCAGAAAGAAACTAGAAACTGAATCTGTAACTGAATACCTATATGCAGTCTTAAGATTGTGTAACAGAGTTGATCCAAAAATGACTGACCAACAGAAAATCCAACATATTTTGAAAGGAGTTGAGCCTCCCCTGTTGAAATATCTCTTACGCTAAGAGTGTAATACCGTTGACGAGCTACGAAAACATATGTTACGTTTTGAACGTGCACGTTTCCATTCTCAGCTTAGAACGCTGGAACGCTCGCTACAAAACCCAAGTCTTGTGGATCAATTTACTCGTCCCTCAACCAGTAAGCCAACTGGAAATAATGGAGAAAGGAACTTCCGCGGACGGAAGAACTTTAATTTAGCTCAGCAAATGAGGAATTTGCGAATTTCAGATAGAAAAGATCCAGTTATTTGCTTTTACTGTGCTAATCAAGGACATTATGCACGAGAATGTTACTCAAATCCAAACAACGGCGCTAACAAGAGGAATGCTACACGACAAAGGAGACAAATTCACCCACAAAGCCAGAAAACTCGTAAACCTCGCAACACCTCAGGTTACGAACCCGAAACCTCTGGAGGTCGAACAGATCGTGGCCCCACTACCAGTCACCCACGTAATAAGATTGAGTTACATAAGACACTTCGAAGTTATTGGTAAAGTATAACACATTGAAACATACTTCATCCAGTGAACTTTGTTCAGACTCCCCGCCTCTTTTTTTTATAAGATTTAATGGACCAAATGAAATATAGAATAAATAAATAAACTAGACTTTAGTATTTACAGCACAGAGAAAATAAGAACAGAAAATAAAATTAATTACTATTACTAATCTTAATGTAGCGCATGTAACCATATATGACAGTAATCTATAGGTTTAAGTGTAATAATTAGAAGATAAGATACATAGATATTTAAGTGACAAGAATCACAATGTGCGTTCCATATTGTGCTGATAAACTGGAATATTGGTTTCTATTTTTCTTTTTTCAGCCCCTCTAAGAGATAACCAGTTGCGTATACCATTACAAATCACACTACGTAAGTAAAAAAAGAAAAGCAGCTTTTTAAGAGATTGCAGATAACATGTTACAAGACGCTACCGTATCCCATATGATACATGCAACAGGCTTTTTCTCTAATAATTACGGCTTTGTTATGAGAGAAATTGGCACTATGCCAGTGCATCCCGCTTGGCGATACCAACCTCCATATTTAGCACACTTCATAACAAAAATGCTTGAACCCGCTAAACACCTTTTTCCAGATGCCTACATGCGATATCAGACATATGTAGACAACACGCTGGTAGAATGGAACTCGGGATAGGATGACATGCTATCCATGGTCCAATCTTTACAGTCCGGTATGCGCCCTGGTCAGACGATTTATTGTATTAGTCCGCTTCTAGCAGGTATATTTCAAATAATGTTTCCACGCACGCACGTGTTCGACATCCACGATATGGGATGCGAAGATTTAACACAATATCCATACAGAAGATGGACGTTCCCATTCATCAAACATCAACAACCTGAACCTGGGGTCTGCGTGCTCCCCGTAATTTCTAGAATGCGTGAATGGTACTACACAGAATTGATTACAGAATCAGAGTCAGAATCTGCAGAAAGCGGTATTGAAGCATAATACACACCCGTCGACTTTTCCCTCCTCTTTCACTATACCTGAACTTCGTTTATAAGGTATTTAAAAGATTTAACTTTAAAATAATAATAATTACCACGTCTTAATTCGAAACCTTACTTCCTTTATAGTCGAACCTGGCATCAGTCAGACGGTGGAGAAAACGCTAAACTTTTATAGCAGCCTTTAAATAAGACCCGTAAGTATGATCATCCATTTTTCCTAAGTATGGAATATGTATGTTCAAGTTCCCCAGATGAATTGCAACTATCAATCAGAATATATCCAGAAAAACAATTAACAGACAGAAAAACCCCGCTCCACGTTTTGACTTTTATTACGCATTGGCAACGAAAACTCATCGATTCATGCCTAACAGACATTACCCCTAAAATACATGAACGTATTTTTCCAACGAAGTATAGGCAACTGCTTATAGCAAGCGCTAAAACCAAGAACCACCAAAGCCAAACATACTTGCAATTCCAAATTTGGCTGATGTGCCTGAAATTCAAAATCAGGCGTATGTTTCGAAAGGCGAAACGTCAATTTCGACATGAATTTACTGTTGCGTTGACGTTACACCCCCCAAATTCACTAACCTTCAAAGTCATTTGCGATCCTTTTAAATGGACTGAATTCTCTAGTTAACTTTATGTGTTTTACTAAAAAAAACGATATTTGATCCCTTGGAATTGATATCACCTATTCTTTTCAGACAGGCGGAATGCAGTGGCCAGTCGCAAATCTCTTATTGCTGATCATTCAGCTTGTTAGGACCGACGTTCCCAGTCCGAAGGTTGCAATAAATAGCCGCATTATATGGAGGCAAGTATCAGAAAAAATTCCATACGAACGTAGTATACCGCTCATTTACAGGCAAACTTTGAACCCATTGCCAGATGTAGATCCCACTTTACTTGCTTTAGAAACTGCACACTTAAAAAAGTTCTGTCAATTCAAAAACCATTCAAGCCCACCTGTTTTTCCATTGCTAGAAACCTCAAATCTCTTGCTAAATGCTTTCAAGATGCATGTGAACTCTAACTCGTTTCGGTTTAACATTACAAATAAAAACAAACAACATAGAGGTTTGACATTTTTAGGAGACATTTTCCATTGTTGCTCTGGTATAGTAACAAGGCGACAATTAGCTCCTTACGTTGCCCAGCAGAAAGATCTCACATCAATAGTTGAACAGTTGCGAAAGCAATTACATGAGGACCAGCGTTACCTCATTTCTTTTTCTCATAATATTAAAGGCTATACACAGTCGATCTTCAAGACCTTTGCTCAGGTACAACAGGATATGCGCCTGATACACCAAGAACTAAATAAAATCCGAGACCAGGAAACGCAAACTGTCCAACACGCTCAAGCAACTTTAATGTTAACACTAATTAAATTAACCATACAGTCATTACAGGTTACCGAAACACGGGAAATACACAAATCCTGTTTAGAATCGAAATTACCGTTAGCATTAGTTCACCCATGCGACTCCAAGGTGATTTACTTCGCATTCGGTCACGAATTACTTCTTTTGGTTACCGACTAGCAATCCCAGCAGAAAATTTTCTACAACATTACCAAATTCAGTCAACAACTTGCCATTTTTCAAATGACGAAGTAATGGTCATAACTAAAATCCCTATAGTGAAAGATATCACACTAAAACAGTTCACTGTTATTCCATACCACTGGAAAAATCAAACGTGTATTCTCCAACACGAACCCGCTGTCATAGTGCAACAAGCTCACAGAATTCGAATCTTACGTAATGAACATGCTCAAACTTGTTTATCGGCCTCAGATAACTTATGCTATGCTCCCTATCTCTCAGAAAATTCAGTATCCTCCCCTGATTGTATACATGCCCTGTATAACGGAACAAACGTTGAACATTACGGACAAGTTTGTAACTATGAGTGCTTCTCTACGACGAGAATGATAATCACTTAAGTGGAATCTAACCGTTATTTAATCACTAACCCGCCGTCAACCATCCAGGCAACTTGCAACGCTAAATCAAAGTTCTTCCCAGTAAACCCCGAATTACCCGGATCTTTAGAAATTACGCTGCCATGCTCATGCGAATTACAGCTTTCATCTAACTACAGAATTCCAACACAGTTTCCCTGCCCATCTGACAGCTCCACAGATTTACAACTGAGAATTTTAATACCTGCAGTATGGAGCAAAATCAAAGACTTGCGTTTAGACGGACATAATTTGCAACTACCAGAATTTGAATCTTTAACTCCTGCTTTGAATGAAAATTGGACATTGAACGTACCTAACCTGACTTTATCCCCTCCCCCAATAGACGATTCCAATTTTTCCTTACATATCTCAAAAATTACTTCCAAAAGACCGTATTTCTCGATTCTATATGTTTGGAACATTTGTCTAACATTAGTCCTAGCATGGTTAATTTATCGAGTTAAAGGATATATTTGGCCCGTGCTCTTAATTGAAGTCCCGGCTACAAAAGCAGAAAATTTAATGCATCATTCAGCGGAAATTCTTGGCTATTCAGTTCTAGCCCTACTTTTGTTAGTACTTACACTTTGTCTCTGTTATTATGCTTGTTGGAAAAGACTCTGGATATTTTTGAGACACCGTATTCAAACTAGTGATGTAGAGAGACCACCCCAACCCGCTGTCACTCAACTGACAACTCCACCTGTGGTTTCACGTAAACACGGTAACCCACCTTCTCCCACTTGCAAATCCCGACGTAGCTCAACACCTTTATGACTAGCTATTATTTGCATTATGTTCACCCAGTCCACATTTGCACTTGATTTAACTACTATGATCCACCCTGGCCTACAATTGGTTAAGATATCCGAGCCGGTACTCTATACCTCTTCTATTCCGGTAATAACAGAAATAGAGTATGATACTGTTATCTCCAGTGAAATTAACTGGAGGCTAATATCAACTAAAGTTTACCCGAACCATTTAGTTTTGGACGAACCGTCTGCTGGCTACTCTTTCGTGACCGGTCCCCACGCGAAACAGTTACTAATGACAAAAAACAATTTTGATGCCTTGATTGACGGAATCCATAAATTTAGAAATACAGAGTGGATTCTGTGGACAGATACTATCACTTTACGGAGCAAATCAGATTTTTCAAAATTAATAAATATGTGCCAACGACGTACACTTGACCCAATTTTTTGGAATATTACTCGTGTCAACAAAACTTTCGAATTGGTTAAAAATCAACTAAAACCTAATAACCTTACTATTGCCTTTAAACCGAATGATCCAAACTCTTTGTTCATTTATCCGGTAACAGAATGTGTCATTACCGACACAAAAGCATTAGTTGCTCTAAAAATCCCAGTACATACACAAAACGCAAGTTATGAATTATTGAAATTACAACCTGTTTTATTCACTCACGTGGATGAAGTTTGCTTTATCTACCCCACCGTCAACCATGTTATTTTGAATAAACAAACGAATGAACTTCGAACTTCAGACTGTGAACTTGCTACGGATAATATATGCTTGATTAGGCATTTTGGCACGTTAGAAATACCTATGCTACCGTGCTTACAAGCCCTGATTCGAAATGATGCAAATGCAATAAGATTATCCTGTCGGTACAAATGGTTAGGCCTAGACCATATGGAAATTTTTCACCCGCTTAACTACACTGCAGTGCAGATTCTCTTACAGACACATTATAAAGTCACTATTATATGCAGTGATATTGATTTTCCTTTACATAATTAACGAACATTGGTGTACTTGTACTAGAGCTTTCTTGTGGCTGTACTGTGACCGTTAATAACCGCACGTACAAGGCTAGTATCCCTTGTATTACCGACAACATTGAAAAGGCGCGCTTCCAAATCTGGCTACCTGTCTCTTGGTACACACACCCAATAAAACAAAATTTGCCCATGGAATGTAATAATTGTGTTGTAACAAAACCACCCTTGCACCCCATTGAAAACCTGACCCCTATATGGATGTGGGTATTCATAGCAGTCTCACTTATAATTGGTATAGCAACTGCTGTGTTTACCACCATCACCTACTTGATAATGAATATTGGATCCAGCGCTACCTAACAAATGAAGCACAATATATATCCATTGAATGGAATCAAAACACACGTGTGCAAACTAGTAGCGCTTTACTGCAACAGCACAATAACGGACCTCACATTGGATTCTTGAAACCTTCACCGCTATGATAGCCTGTAAATTTATTTTGATATTGAACGATGTTTCCCCCCATGCATTATTTTTTTTATTAAACAGGAACGCAGTGACATAATGCTCCATGTACCTTGCACTTTTTAAGCTGCAATGTTTTTAAAAAAACTGTACTAATTATAAACAAAAAAATTGTTTTTCTTTTAGTTTTTTTTAGATCCAGACCGAAAGTTTAATGACTGAAGGAGACCAGGCCTACTTTGCCATCGAAAGCAATTGTATACATGCAATCTGGCACGTGCACGGGGCAAGTAGACTACCCACCTTCCTTTCCTATACAAGTTCACTCCGCAATGCCTTGGTTTCAATAAAACACGGAATCCATTACAAAATGCTACACACTCTTACTTGAACACCCACTGTTTTTTTTCTTACCTAATTAATTTAACAAACTTGTTAAATACTTTCCTCCTCGCTCACGTGGCGACTCGCCGCGTCATCTACACACAGATACATACACACAGTATAGCCCAACCCACAGTTATACTCTTCCCTAATTGTCTCTTTTTTTCACCATAATGACCATTTACACGATTAACATATAATTTTATTGTCTGTCATTTTAACGTTAACGTTTCGTTCCTATAGTTTTATAAACAATTTTGTGCTTCATTTAAGTAAATTGTTTAGTTTTGTCATGTAAATTATGTAATTAAGATACATTAAAGTATATTGTTCAAAAGTCAATTTTTCCTTGACCTATGTCTCATTTAACCATTAAACAAAAAGTATATTTTGCTGTTTTCTTGAATTAAGCAGTAGTAATCATTAACCAAAATGTTTCTTTTGTTCTAAAAATCCAATCGTTTTGTTCTCAAGTGCATTAACCTGGTATTCTTTGCTCTGTGAGAGACAAATAACAAATGATTCAAATTCAATACTGAATTAAAGATATTAATTGTAAACATTATATTATTATTCTTTCTTCGCTTATTAAAACAATTATTTATTCATCTTGTATATTAATTATGTTTGTCTATATCGATTATTTTTGCGTGACAAATTTATATGTATGTTTCCTCATTCTGACAAGTGCACACAATCAAATCAATGTCCCCCAAAAGTTTGCTGAGGCAAATAACCTATTTTTATTTTTCACCTACTGTGGACCAATGGAGTTGATTGTGGACACTTCAATTTTACATGTCATTTGCATTTATATTATTGTGTTACTGAATATTAGTGTTACCGAATCTTAATATTATATTTCTTTTCATGTATTTCTCTGTATCGCAATGTTACCTACTGCGCCTGCGCCATCACTTGGAGCACTCGTGGGAAGCTGAGCATTTCTACCTTCCTACAACCATAAGCTGCACAGACACCAACAACTGCGATAAGGCCACGTGTGTGTATCCACACTTCACGGACCTCGCTCAACCGGAAGTGTAAAGCCAACGCACTTTCGCTTCAATCAAAGAATATATCACCGGAAATACAAGGACAATCCTAACGTCCTATAATGCTATAAACATTGTGTCTTGTACTTTACATTTATCAGCTTGTACTCTTTTAGCTTTAATTTATGGCGCAACAGCAGTACACACACACACACACACACACACACATATATATATATATATATATATATATATATATATATATATATATATATATACCACTTTATTCCATATAATTATGTACGCCCTTCCGGCAAATTCATTCATATGAAGTTTCTTATATGACATATTTTCTCGCATATTTTATAATGTTATTCTTTTGATATTAGAAGATTTTTTTAATGTTATGATTATAACTCAATATCTGTATGGTATGCAATTCTATATATAGTCTTTTTGTATCTGATAAATCACTTACATGCCACTCAGGCTCTTATATATTTTATTTCAACATGATATATATTTAAATTTTGTTTAGATCTTATATTTATATTCTCACAGACCTTCAGGCTCCATGTAATTATTTGTATTATACACGCCCTTAAGGCCGTACGTTACTCTGTGTTACTTCTAAATGCCATTCAAGTTAGTATTAGTATCATTTTGTGTCTATTCCTTGCATTTTTTTTTATTTGCTACTTACACATTTGTTCAACCCGCAGTTTAATAGCTACACAAAATTTCTTACACCAAATTACACGAGCGCCCTTATTTGTAATGTCTCAAAGCTTTGTATTCTTGGCGCACACATACACTCCACTTTGTTTACTGCGGATTGAACACGATGACTCTCGTGGTTCCTAACGTCGTGTTGATGCCATTAGAATTTTTTTTTACCCTTTGCCTTCCCCCCAACTTCCCCTTCAATATTTTTTTGTGCTTCCTACGTGCCTTATATTGGTATACTATGATCCGGACGGAGCCGGATTATCTCTCCGGCGTGGCGGAGAACTGTTGCAGTCAAAAATAATTACTTGCTAAAATTTATTAAATTTTATTTTACTTCAGTTTTTGATTATTGCATTTATTTGCTTAAAAAAAAGAGCAAATATTTCACTTAATTAATTTCGGATTTACATTTTTGCTTGAAGACTTGTTTATCTTCGAGTCTATGATCTTCGAGTCGATTTGATTATACAAAACAAGGAAAATTTAACTATAACCAAAGCAAGCAATTTTCTATAATCAAATCAAAGAAATAACTTATAAATACATACCTTGTCATTAGACAAAATTTTCGAGACTTCCTTTTCGTTTGCTTATCCTTCATTTAACCCATTCTAATAAAATTTTATTCGTTCCAGAATTTAAAGGATACGACCTCTTTCTCAAAGGATACTGCAGGTTTCCACTAAATAGGTTAGTATTTTAGTATTTCAAAAAGGACAATGAGTCACAGAAAATTCACTGTTATTTTTCCTGAACAATTTAACCTTAAGGATTTTCCCCTCACTATCCTCATTTCACTCTTTTTCAATTATTCTTGTTAACCAGGAATTACCGTTCCTCAAATTCATGAAAATGGATTCGTGTGTACATTCACAATAAAACGTTATTTCTATCCATACACAAAATCTCCTGATAGAAATCAGTAACGAGAATCAATTCACCACTTCTAGAATTTAGGATTTCCTTTTCACCTGGAAATTACACAATCCCTGTATTCTTTAACTTTCGTTGGAAAACTTATCACAGAGTCCTCTCATACCAATAAAATCAAACAAACTGGTACATAAACCCAGGCATGGCTTGTGCTCCCTTCCACCTCCTGTCTCGATTTCAAACACCAATCACAAGGTTACATTTAAACCAATTAGCACCTTTTCAAATCAGAACTTTAACAAAACTCTTCATGTTATCGTAAGTTTTCGTACGGGATTTCTATAAGGAGTCATCCTATCAAGGATGTACATAGAAAGGTATTTTCCGGTAGCCATTTTCCTCCCAACATAATTTTGAATCTGAAAAATACACTACAGTCTCCAAGAGGAGGTGCGGAAAGAAGTTGGAGAAGCTAAGGAGGAAGTACTCACCATTGCAACACTGAGAGTCCAAATGGATCTTGTTGGTGTAAGAGAAAGTACAACTAATGAAATCGACGTGCGGGCGAAAGAAAATGCAGAAACAGTCAATCTACAACGAGAGCGCATCAAAGCAGTGGAAAATGAGATCCAACAAAATCCAGCTTACATCCGTAGACTTGCCAGAAATTTTCCGATGCTTGCAGTATGGTACAAACACAAGTGACTGGGAAGGGGATGTGCAGCAACGTTCTAAATATCCTACAGATCACAAGTCACAGGTCTGTTCGATAAGTAGTTCATCTCCGTGTTCTCCAGGTAGAGGAGTCCAACGCGTGAATTGTTTAAATCCAGCTAACTATCAATGTCTAGGTAATGGTAATTTTCATGTATTAAATCAAAAATCACTTGTATGTAATGGTAAGAGTCAGGATGATCAAGTGAGTTATTGTGTTGATAAGCTTAGCAAGTATGAAGATAGTTCTTCGTCAGGACGGGAAATTGGATACTTCGAACCTACCAGTCCACATCAACTTCAAGGAGAGAGATCGTCGTGGGACAGGAGCAGGAGAAGAGACCCAAGGAAGGACTATAGGGAGAACCAGAGGTCCAGACGACGTGGATGGGATGTTACGGGTGAACGAGATAGCCCAGAAGAAAGCAGTGACTACGGAGACCGACGAACTAATGGAAGAGTAAAAATTCGGTTGGCGGACTTACTATCCTTTACTCAATTCCCTACTACTTCAGATGATACAACGGCCAACATATTTCTAGCCTAGTTTGAAAGGGAAGGGCATTCCATACTCTCAACTACTGGACATAATACCCTTTGTTTTATCGGGCCCAGCCCTTTCGTGGTTTTACTCACGCCTTGACAGCTTTCATAACTATCGAGACTTCAAGGCGGCCTTGATCACGTATTATCAGTCGGAGGAGGTGGTATATTCGCTGCTCACACGGTTGAGAACTTTGGGGTTCAAGCCTAAAAGTAACCAGTCTGTCGAGAAACAGGTTCAGAAGACTTCGTGACCTGGACGTGGCAGCTTCAGACGCTCAAATTTGCAGCACCATTGTTCATCTACTCCCGATGTAGTACCAACGTCAACTGGTTATTATTCAATTTTCCAATCTACCAGATCTACTGGATGTAGTAGGCAGGCTAGAGACAATCTACGAAACAGCAGAACAACGAAAAACTACAGTTTCCAGGCGCAAGAGGGAAGAACCTAAAAATAAGTTATACGTTCGTGAGGTCAGCAGGGATCAGTCAACGACTCCTATTCCTGTACCCAAGGAAAACTACCGAGAGGAGGACATAGCTCAGGATTCTCCCGGCGAGAGTACGCAAGGAGGACGGGGAAATTCTAACAAAGGAAGGAATCGAAGCCGATCACATCGTCGTGACAGATAACCGAAGAAAAAGAAGACCCCGAAGTGAGCCACCCGATTCTCGAACCCGCATCCCACCACGTGACTCCACAGATCGACATGGTCCTTCATCTGCCGATCGGAAGGTGTCAGACAGATCGTCGCCTTCAGCTGTTCCGGATTCAAAAAAACATGTCGGCTCGTCACCTGTGAGGGTTGGGGGAGAGGCGAACAATATAGTGACGACCCAGTATAAAGATGTGAGTGGAAATGTGAATGGGAAAGGAATACCTGCAGATGAGGAGTGTCCTGAATTGTGTAGAAGTACCGATACCCCCAAGAAGTTTATGATTCAGTAGGACGTGTGAAGCATGGAGAAATGGGAGTACAACAGTGAGGAGTACTAGAAGAAGAACTAGGAAATTAAGATTCGGAAAAAAATTATGTAGAAATCCTAGCTGTAATGAAAGAACAAGTGTATAAAGTACTTCGAGAAATGAAGAACAGAAAACAACCAGGAGAAGATGGACTCACAGAAGAGATGTTTAAATGGGGAGGTGAAAAGTGAAAGAGGAACTTTCCAATTTATTTTCGATGTGCCTGAGGAAGAGAGAAATACCGTCAAGTTGGAATAATGTTATTATTAGTTTATTATACAAGAAAGGAGACAAAGAACGCGTCAAAAATTACAGACCAATTAGTTTACTGTCAGTTCTATACAAAATGTTCACCAAAGTTATTTTGAATCATATTGAACGAGACTTGGATTTTAACCAGGGAAGGGATCAAGCCGGATTTTGTCGTGGATTTAGCTTAGTGGACCATACAAGCATTGAATGTAGTTATGGAGAAGACAAATGGATGTTTTGGCTTACACTATGTTTGGGATTCATAGATTTTGAAAAGCTTTCGATTCGGTCTCCTTGGCAGCAGTACTTCAATCACTTGAATACCAAGGCATCGAAAGTGAATACATCACATTACTGCGAAACATCTACTCGACTGCTACATCTGTCATTAGACTACATCAAGAGAGTGAAAAAGAAACTGACAACAGATACTCAATAGTGTGAATGAGTGAAGAGTGTGGTGGCGGGAATTGTGATTTAAAAAATAGTAAAAAGCACATACAATTAGAATAGGATAGACTACCGTTACGGAATCCGCAACAAACGGTTAACAAGTGTCCTGCGTGTGAATGAATGAAATAGTGATTGAGTGAACTGCATGTACAAGGAAGAAGAAGAAGAAGAAGAACGGTTTCGTGCACACAAACTTTGTGGATTTACCATCGTGTCTACGGATGTGTATGGACCAATTCTCGTCTCATTTCCAAACCATGAATGGGAGGATAAATGTATGTGAAGAAGGAAGAAGAGGTGCTGAGCTGGAGAGAGATGGAGGAAGAGCAGAAGCCGGATAGCATCCAACTCCAGGAGCAGCTAATCAAAATTTATCTCGTTACAGGGAGCAGATGAAGAAGAGGCCACCTCAAGTCAATGTTTTGTGTTATCCTGTTTTGTTCTGTGTCGTCTAAATATATGTTTTTTATAATAAAATATGCATACAGTGGGTAGGCTTCTCTCCATGCAAACAGGTTCCAAATTAAGGAACAGAGACCAGG
Organism: Lepisma saccharinum; assembly: GCA_022664845.1. Taxonomy (NCBI): domain Eukaryota; kingdom Metazoa; phylum Arthropoda; class Insecta; order Zygentoma; family Lepismatidae; genus Lepisma; species Lepisma saccharinum. Next base: position 15,954 of record JAGDQP010009206.1, read on the forward strand.
AGAACATTTTGGACTCTTGGTCAAAAGCCCGTCCCGCAACACCTGATGTCTCGTGCAGAAGGAACATAGGAGCTTCTTGGAATGTCGGAACTCCGTCAATCCAGGAATCTCTACGGACATGCCTGCCTCAAGACAAGGAGCTCAAAGATGAGCGTGTTGCACGTCCTTGAAAGTGTATAACTTGTCTTGTGCAAAGGATGCAGAGACAGGGTGGACAGGCGGGCCCCCTAATATAAATATAAACACACACACACATTCACACAGACACACACACACATATATATTATATCACATACATATATGATAATTCCATTTGCAATTTCGTACTTGTGTGAACTTTGTTTCTCTTCGATGGTGAGCCGATCGAGGCAGTCGTGTGGTCTGAGTCATTAGGCCAGCGTCTCGAAGATTGCAGGTTCTAATCCTGTCTGGGGCATGGATGTTTGTGTGACACTGACTTAATTTTGACGGGCCGAAGTCAAAAGTTGGTGAAAATGTCCCATACACAATAAAGTTTACCAGAGCTTTATCTTCGACGGTGAATATTATAACAAGGGTCTGAAACCCTTTATCACTTGAAAAATATGACTTGATATTGGTGTCAGGAAAATTGAACTTAACATTTCGCACTAACCTTAAACTTGAGCAGTTTTGTTAACGTTTTAATGTTTTTTTTTAAAGTTTTGTGTAATATTTGCTTTTCATTTCGTAACACGAAATTTGATTTGCTGTATTTGATACTATATTTCCTAGTTATATTATCCAAACGTATTAAACAAATTACATTATCTGTAGTAATTATAAAAACAGCAAGCAAAATAAAATACCTTATTTGAAATTTATTAGTTTTTACCTACAAAACTATAGTTGCATTTATTTTTCCACCTCCTCTAGCGACCCCATTTCACACAGCCCGCGACTCCCCTCGGGGTGGCGACCTTCACGTTGAGAAACCCTGTTCTAAAGGAATGCCTCAAACTGGAAAACAAACCAAAACTGGAATATGAATTGTGATGGTTCCATAAAGCACAAGTTTCATGTCTCATGCCAAACTAAATTCCAACCGGTAAAGTAAAATTCCCATGGCCCGCAGGGCCCACAGGATGCTAGGACTTCTAGCTAATTCTAGCTACTTTCGTCCTAGATAAAAGTGTATGTTTTTTTCAATGGCGTACGTAGTAAAACAGATGTAATAATGTAGGTGGGTGAATTTGGGATAAGAGTTGATCAGGAAGTTTCGTTGCTGTGTATTTCAGCTGTCCGCCACATCACCACAGAGGCACTCAAGTCAATTTCGTCCTGTATTTTTGTTCTTTTCCTTTTGTTATGTTTATTAATTAAGTATCTAGAGATTGGAGAAATTCTTGATATGTGATTGGATGAAATCTTGGAAAACCAAACTTATTTATGTCAATGTGAGGAGTTAGAATTTTGTTATACTGGGCTTTAGTGAAATATTTCTTTTTCTTTTCTTCTAAAATGTCATTAAGCAGTGTCAACCTTAATGTCCTGTACATTGTCTCACTATTGTCGTTTTAAAGCTTAAAGGCAAATCTAATGGTATATTTTTCAACTTTAAGGAGAGGAGGTATATTTGTTTCAGAACTAAATAGTTGGTGACCATATGAAATAATAGCTCTAATTATTGATTTATATAGATGCATCTTTATCTTTACTGAGAGTTTGTAATTGTAGAAGATTGATTGCTCTTAGTAAAGAATGTGCTTGCAGGCCTTGTTTACGTAGGTTAAGAATGTGTTTCTTAAATGTCATCGTTTCGTCTAAGGTGACTCCTAAATGTTTAATAAATTTGGCAGGTTTTATTATTATCCTATTATTATTATTTATGGTCCGGTATTTACTTTTGTCCCTAACAGTGTTAAGTCCTGATGAACAGAAGAGTATAAGTTGAGTCTTGTTTTCATTTAATGATAGGAGCCATGTATTGCACCATTTGAGAAAATGCTTCAGTGATTTTTTCCAAATTACGGATTACTTCTTTAGAGGATTTGGCAATGGACCAGTATGCAGTATCATCTGCAAATAAACCTAATTTTGTAGTATTATCTAATGGAAGTGGTGTGTCATTAACATATATTATATAGAGAATGGGACTCAGAGCCGCTTCTAGAGGTACTTCTCTTTTAATATGAATGTCCTTACTGAGGTCTGAATTTATTTTGATTTGAGTAGTCCTGTCTTTCGAAAAGTTAGCTATTCATCTAATATATGTAGTAGGTAATTGAAGTCTGTGTAATTTGTAAAGAAGGCCCTCATACCAGACGGTATCGAAAGCACTGGTCAGATCCGTGAATATGGCGGTGTACCGACGAAACAGCGACGCCAAAACCGCGACGCACAAAACAGCGACGGCCAAAAACCGCGACAGTACAAAATATCGACGGCCCAAAACCGTGACACCAAAAACCGCGACAACAAAAACTGCAATGCCAAAAACAGCGATAGCAAAAACCGCGACGGCCCGAAACAGCGTAACAAAAGAGTAGGTGGACAAAAGCCGCGACAGCACAAAAGAGCGACACCAAAAGCGTGACCGTATATCGTGACACAAAGAATGGGTCAAGGACGGGAAGAAACCGGTACGTCAGAAACAGTGACTGATCAGAATCGTCTCAATCACCAATTCCAGAAACTGATTCAGTTTAACATTGGAACTGTCAAATTAAAATTTGAGTTTGTTTTAAGGTAAACTGGTATCTATGGCCTATGCGGTGGGAAAGGATGGGGAAAGGCAGGAGCCAGGGTTATTTTAGTATAGGTACCATCCCGACATTCGCCTGTCGGGACTGAGGAAGACTGTGGAAAACCCCAGTCAGGGTGGTTGGACCAGGAATTAAATACAGACACCCCGAATGCAACTTAATACTCTAGCAACAGAGCCACAGGCCTTCGGTAGTGTCAAATTGAAATGGCAAGTGTAATGATTGCGAATAGCAATATATCTAAAATATATGGCGTTATATTAATAAAAGAAATATCTAAATACATTTAAATGAAGAAAACAAAACGAGACATTGCACTTACGAGTATTTTTATAATCTTCTGTATATAGTGTATAGCCTACTGTCGTCAAATCATTCTAATTACAATGATATGCTAAAGTTTTACGTTTTAACACTTCAGTATTTTAAAGTTTATTCATACTAGTTCAAATAGTCTTGACTTACCGCCTTTTGCTTTCTCCTTAACATAATGCTCCCTTTTACGCCTAATCTTTCTCTGAGTTCAAAGCATTGGAGAGAATATCTTGCCTCTAAGTCACTCAATCACAGCACTGAGAGCAGTTCACTTCTACTCGGCAAGTTTAATAAGAATTTATTTGGATAAAATATTCCACTTTGCATAAATATCTAAAAAGAGGGCGTTCAGAACGTACTTTTAGGGGCAATTAACTCCTGCACCAAAAACCGGGACCCGCGAAAACATGAATGTCTGGCAACCGGATAGCCTATAAAAGGGATATACTGTAATTTGTAAAGTTGGAGAAGGAACAGTATGTCTTCTTCAATCAATACTTGTACAAATAGAGCATGTGAGAATTTTCATCACTGACTCGATACTTAAAGTTGCTCGATTAGAACCTTAATAATAAGTCATTTTGTACAAATAGACTATTTTTCCTAATTTTCAAGGGCCAAAATTAACACTTTATTTATGTAATGTTCCTAAATCAAAATCTATAATCAGCTGTCGCGTAGTTTAGACGTTATGAACAGAATAATAAACTAAACATATTTGAATTTGCAAGTACAACTTTTCGCCCATTGCATATACTTATATCCGGAAATTTTATGTGGAAATATTATAAACAATTAACCTTGAAACAACGTGATGTAACATTGTAGTAAAGTTAATATTTTCAGCTAACGAATTTACAATTTTTTTTTTAAACTTTGAAGGTAAAAAGATAATCACATTTTTTTAAAGAACAATTTAAGGGTCATGTGAGATTATTCACACTGCTGGCTCAGTCCTTAAAAGACAGAGATGCTCGATTAGGACCTAAATATTGCCATTTACTCTTAAGTGATAATAGCAGGAAATATTAGTGTTCCAATTTGTACACCGCGTAACACTTAAAATTTCGTTTCGGGATATTAAACAGAGATTGAAGATAATATATTTTTTAACGAAACATCCCTAGATTTATTCATCCAGAAATTATTTCAGAAAGCTCTGTTCTTAAGTCTATGGCGAAAGAGTTTGATATTTAAAGAAATTATTCTGCAAGACAGCAAAATATTTGGATTCATAGTTAAATAACTTACAAGTTATCCAACCAACGAGTTGAAATTCTAATAACACATTATGTGGATATAACATCCACTAGATGAAGATACTAAGATATTGTAAATCATTTAACTATCAACTTAGAAATAAGTAAATATGAGAACAGAGGGAAAGATCCCATATATTTGTTGTTAACACAGTTCTGAAGACCATTTGGATGTTTTAAGAAATTTTAATAAATGAAAATCGACAAATATTTTTTAAAATGATTGTCCTAAGGTTTTTAATTTTAGAAGTCTGTGTGTGAGCGGAATTCCACAACGCTGATTTCATATGCAGCGTTACCATATTTAGAGTTTCAATTTTTTATTGTTTTTATTTAGGGACCCCCATTCCACTCCTGCCTCTTTGCATCCATTGCACAAGACAAGTTGTGCACTTTCTGGGACGTGCATCACGAGCAGATATTCGCTCTCCTTGCCTTGGGGCAGGTATGTCCCTAGGGATTCTTGGATTGCCGGAGTTCCGGCATTCCAAAAAGCTCCTGTGTTCCATCAGTCTGAGACTTCTGGGGTGGCGGGACGGGCTTTTGCCAGGAGTCCAGAATATTCTCCTGGCCTTGATATCATATATGGACCTTTTGCATGGGGGGAAACCCTTTCTACTTATATCTTATTTATTTAGATAAACAACAAAGAAACATAAAATACATAACATTTAAGGAGTCAAACAAGGGACAAGGACATGATAAAGACAAAACAGGACAACACATAACTTGAACTGCTTCAATTATTGCTTTGACTGTTTTGGGTGTCTCACTTTTCGGTGTCACTATTCTCAACATCACGATTTCTAATGTTACGGTTTTTGTCATCGCGGTTATAGGGTATCGCGATTTTTGTCGTCGTCATTTTAGGCTGTCGCTGTTATTGGCTTCGCGCTTTTTATTTATTTATTTATTTGAAACATAACTTTGCACATGACAAGTTTACATTACGTTTTGACTCAGAGAAGCCTCAGCTTGTGTGTGAGTCTTATTCTCGAATTATTATTAGTTTGTTGTTGTCTAGTTACCAATAACAAATTATTTACATAATATTGCTTCTACATCATTGTCATTTAGACTTTCTAACCAACACAAAACAAGTTTTTTAAACCGATTTGTTTATTTTTCTTTTCTAATATGTATAGGTGTTTTATTGTAAATTTTTGGTACAAGCTAGTAAGTTTGGTGGTGTGTTATCGCTGTTTTTGGTGTCGCGGTTTTGGATCGTCGCTGTTTTGTGCTGTCGTGGTTTTAGACTGTCGCTGTTTGGGGGTCGCGCTTTTGGTAGTCGCGCTTATGTCATCGCTGTTTTGTCGTACAACCGAATATGGCACCCGCTCTGTATCTTCTATTTAATGCACATTGAGTGTCAGTGGTTATCTTAATAGTTAGTCGATGGTAGAAATTTTGCTTCTGGATCCTGCTTGACTTGGAGATAGTTAATCAGTTTCTTCAGATAATTAGATAACCTACGGGTTAAGATTGTTTCACAGATTTTTGGAATTGTGTTTGTCAAAGTTATAGGACGATAGTTATCTGGATTTGAAGAACTTTAGTTAGGTGTGGGCATTAGTATAGTAAATGTTTTCTTCCAATGAACGGAAACAAAACCGGTCTTGAGCGATGAATTGTAGAGTGCGGACTGAATGGAAAGTAAAGATTTAGGAGATTTTAATAACAGTAAGTACGGTATATCATCAGGTCCAGGAGAAGTGGTTTTTCTTTTTCTTTAGGGCCTGAAACATTTCATCAACTGTAATTTCTTGAAGTAAGATTTCAATATTACCTTTATGTTCATCATTTCTGCCTAATATAGTGATATCCTCATTGTGCGAGTTTCAATTACTTCTGTTTCAATATAATTAATAATGTTGAAAACATGTTCACTATATTTGTTTATGTGTATATCATGAAAAATATCTAGTAGGATATCTTTTGAGGTGATCTCTATATTATCTAATTTATTTGGAAAGAATTTGCGCTTAGATTTAACATTTCTTCTTCCATTGATCATCTTCCAGAAGGATTGAGACTATATGCTTCAGAAAGGTTGGAGATAAATTCTTTAAACTTGGCAATTTTAGTTTTAATTTCTTTGTGAAGCTTATTAATGTGAGTTTTTAGCAGATCGTTTGGTTGTCTATGGTAACGACTCTTAAGAGCCCTTTTCAGTCTTATTAAGATAATAATGTTCACCGGAAGTTGTTCAGTGTATGGGATGAACTTGCTCATAGGTACAGATTCATTGGCAGCCTGTTTCAATATATTGACTATGGATTGATTTGTTTTTCGATATCTGCAGGTGAGTCGAAGGAGAGGTGATGCTGGTTGATAGATTTATTAATTAATGCTTCTTATTTCTCCCAATCTGCTTTTCTGAAATGTTTGTATGTAACTGTCTTGTCTGTCAACCTGAATATTAAATGTTGGGTAAATTTCACTGTGATCCATGGAAGACATTTATTTACTTTAAAATTAGAGAGTTTATTCATCATAGTATTTAGTATTTTGTATAATAGTATTTTGTCTGGAGCAATTTCTTTTGCATTACATCACGGGTTGGTCCATCCTGATGATTTATTAAATGAGAAGTGAGAAGGTAGTTAAACAGTGCCTTACCATTGTCATCAGTGACTATCCCCAAGCATTTTGTATTAACTATTTATGTCAGCTGCAATTATCACATTTCTCAACTTTTCAAGATATTTAAAAGGTCGTATGCCGGTTATTATTGATGGTCTAACGCGGTGTTGATCCAACGCCGTATTGGTTCCGTGTTGGTCCAACGCCGTGTTGGTTCAACGCCGTGTTGATCAAACGCCGTGTTGGTCCAACGCCGTGTTGATCAAACGCCGTGTTGGTCCTACGAGTGTAACCCTCGTGGCCTAATTGTCCCAAGGATCATGGGTTCGAATCCCACCTCGCGGGTATGGATGTGATTTTAACTGTGCTGTCAGTAGTTAATGATGCAAGAGCAAGTACACACAAGTACAACACACGTATAAAACAAGTAAAAACAAGTAATAACATCCCGCTTAGGGCAAAACACATTTTAAAAAATGAACAACGCATCGGGCCAGAGTGCTAGTGGTCCCTGGTTCGAAACCACCCCGATGTTTTTTTTATTTTTAAAAAGACCATTACGTTTTCTTCCTTTGTACTTTCGAAAATTGCTCTGCTTCAATGAAATAGGTTACATACACTCTAGCTCGTTGAACGCTTGTTGTGACAACTTGACATAGAAAGCTGACAGCAAGATTGTCAATTGCCAGCTAGTGATCCCACCAGATCCCTCCCCCTGCGAGGAGGCGTCATCCCCAAATCCTAGCGAGCACCCTCCCAACTTTAAAAGTTTTATGTTAAAAATAGATAGAAACCATGCAAAACTCCACTTACAGCCTTTCAATTTTGACTCCCCCCCCCGCCCCCGCAAACTGAAAATCCTGCCGGAATCCTAGTGTCAGCTACGTACATAGCATCTTATGGCAACCTTGATTTGCAGTTTATTTTTGCTAGGTGTAGTTAAGTTTGATGTAACAAGCTTGATTCAGCTTAGAAATTAACACTACGAAGTTCATTTAATATTCTAAGTTTAATTCAAGCTAGACGTAGACAGCTAGAATTTTCCTTGTATAGTTAAGTTTGATGTAACAAGTTTGATTCAACTTTGAAATTAACAGCGCGAAGTTCACTTACTATTGTAAGTTTAATTCAAGCTAGACGCAGACAGTTAGAATTTTCCGTGTAGCTAAGTTCGATGTAACAAGCTTGATTCAACTTAGAAATTAACAGTACTAAATTGACTTGATACTTTAAGTTTGATTCAAGCTGAATGTAGCTGTGTTGATATGTGTCGCTACTGTACAGAAGCAAGTGTACTGACAACGGGATTATAATAAAGAGATTATCGCCGACAAATCACATTTCGTAAGTTACGTCAGTCAGCTGCAGTACTGCTTGAACCATAAAGATCGCTGCAAAGCCAGTGTTCGAAAGTTACGAGCTTGGTCTCATGGTTAACGTATCGGAAAGATGATACGGAGGTTCCGGGATCGAATCCTGACATGGTTATTTTTACATACTTTTTTAAGATTTTTTTTTCCTTTTTTATGTATTATATACATTTGGGAATTGAATAAAATTAGTGGGCATTGGTTAGGTTATGTTAAAAAAGTCAGCCGAAGTATGGCGTGATGTATCAAGTCAATTTAGTGCTGTTAATTTCTAAGTTGAATCAAGGTTGTTTTATCAATCTTAACTATACAAGTACAAATTAAGGGCAATTTTAATGATATGCCTGAACTCACTATCTTCGTCAAGCTTGAATTAAACTTACAATATCAAGTGAGCATCATACTGTCAATTTCAAACTTCAGTCAAGCTTAACTATACAAGCAAAAATCAAGATCAATTTGAGATATGATGCCTGGAGACTACTTTCCCTGCCCAGCTTGAATTAAACTTCAATATTAAGTGAACTTCGTAGTATCAATTTCAAACTTAAATCAAGCTTATTACATCAAACTTAACTATACAAGCAAAAATCAAGGGAGAATCACGATAATACCTCATCACAATAGTCTACGTCCAGCTTGAATTAAAGTTTCAATATTAAGTTAACTTATTCAAGTCAATTTCAAAGTTGAATCAAGCTTGTTGCATCACACTGAACTACAGATGTTCTGTACACAAGTGAAAGTCAACTGCAAGCTTATATGCTATGTGGGTAACATAATCATGTGTTGTTTTTTTTCTTTCGGAATTTGAATATATTTCTGATTTGCTGGGTATTTATCCTTTACTATGGGACCTGAAACAAAAGATACTTGTTGAGTTTTCTAATAATTTGCCATAGATCGACAGTTCTCTATTTTACAAGCTAGGAAAGTTACTGATGTTTGTAATCAAGGAGAGACTTCACGGACACCTTGTATTTTGTTTGGTTTCTAATTGTCCGATTTTAAATTTCTTTTCAACTATAGTTACTACTTGTTATTTAACTTAAAGAAATATGTTTATAGTGTTTTCTGTTTAATCATTCAGAAAGGGTAAATATTGCATGTCATTATTCTTTAGAATGACAAGAAGGCATCATTGGTTATATAACCGCAAACAAAGCCCTCCCTTCACATAAACGACCTTGCGTCACAGATAGATTAGCTGGTGATTGCATCTGAAGACACACTTCCAACCTGATAATCTTATTGATAACTTTGTGTTGCAAATAAATGTGTTCTTAATTGAGTAGGGCTAATTTGTGTTTAGTGTTCCAGTAAGCAACTATGATGAGGTGTAATGCATTAGTTTTTATCCTATGGAATGTTATGTTGCAAGCGGTGGTTTTATGGGCGTCAGAAGTACCTATCGTAAGTTTAAAGCAAGGGAAATTAAAGGGAAAAGTGATGAAGTCTTTCAGTGGAAGGGAATTTTATGCCTACCAGGGAATCCCTTTCGCAAAACCACCTGTAGGGGAACTTCGATTCAAGGTAAGATTAATTGACTGTATTAGTTTAATATTTTAAGAAGTAGTTATGGTAGCTCCACATTAAAAAGCAAGTTGGAGCAGACTAAAGCAAAGCAGAGCGGTATCGTACTAAACCCATATATTTAAGCGGTGGCGCGCAAACTGAGAAACGTGAAGCGAACCTAACGATATACAAATATATGGATTTAATAGGGTACCTCTATGCTTTGCTCCACTCCAACTTGCTTTTTTGGTGCAAGTAGGAACATTGAAAAAAAAAACTTACTCTTTTCTTTGTGGGGTGCAATTTTCAGAAGAAACTAAAACAACACTGAAATATTTAACTATATGGCTATTCGGTAGAAGGAGGAAAGTTTCATTTGAGCCGAAAAGCGTTCTGGCTTGTTGTCTGCTATGCACACTATAGTCAATTAAATCTACACCTCCACGTTTTATCAGAGTTTACGCTACTTATCATTTAGGAATCATAAAGTAAGGTCAGTTAATAAAAACAAATAATCCGTGCATCCTACATTTCCATTTTAGTTAGCTTGTCAAAGTGACCTTTTTACCCTCCCCCTAATGGCAATTGTACGCTTGAGGCCCTTTCCCTCATGGGTATCCTCCATTAAGAAGGAAATGGTTTAAGATGTAAAAACGAAATACAAATGTAAGAATGAAATTGAATTGAAATTATTTATGGTCTTTAGGCATCTAAGGCTCAGGCCAGGATAGAGGTGGGGAAAGGATGTTGGAAGGTGACGGCCAGGGCCTAAGTTGATGGTGCCATTCCGGCATTTACCTGGTGTGACAGAAAAAACTGGAAACACCTCAGTCAGGATTGTAGGCCGCTGGGATTAAACCCAAGACCTCCAGAAAGCTAAGCCAACGTACTACCACTTATTTTTTTTATTAAGTATTACATTCCAAATACAAAGGAAGACAGTTAAATAAGTGCTGTAATAAATAACAAAACTGCTAAGGAAAAACAAGGTGGGCGTTCAGTACAAGTCCCTTATATAATTTGTGTATTGGTTAACTCTCCCATGTGCTAAAAGGTTTATATACCTCAGATAAATTTGATTAATATATAGTCTATATAGTGTCTGTCACTCATGTTTTCTTGTTCTATTAATAAAATCTTCAATGTTTGTGCCGTGAGCCACACGACAAAGCGACGCCTAACAGGCGGCAAATATTTGATATCAGGAATTATCATGAAATCCATGATGTGTTTGTTTTTATAAAGTTCACTAGTCATACTCTCAATAACTTGTATATATTATTTTATGATTTGACCCTTGTGTTGACAAGTTATTAATCTATGAATTATTGAATCTATTTCTTGACACTTATAACAAATTTCATCAGATATTATATATACCCTTTAAGAACAATAAGCTGTTTACAAGGGAAAACATAATAAATTAGCTGGTAATACATGTGCAAACTTGATTGCAAAATTAAGTCGTTGACATAATTCTAAACTACAGGCCAATTCTTCTATTTAGCAGACTCAACGAATGCCACCTCAGTAAGTTTATTTGACAACAGAATGCGGTATATTACTTTGATTGGCATCTCTTCTATTTGAGTTTTTCTTTCATTGCATAAACAATTTCAATTATGGTCCTTTTTAGGTATGGCATTTAACTTTCCCAAGAACTAATTTGTAGTGGGATGTCCAAGGTATTCCTAGGAGATCCGAGGGATTCCGCATAACTTCCATGATTATTGATTAATTGTTGAGAGAATGGGTGGGATTTTTGGCATAAAATTTGTAAAGCTCTGGGTAAAAGGAGCGCGTCTCCCTGTATAGCTTTTTTTTTTCCAGATTTACAGCTTCTTTTTTTTTACTGGCAATGTCTTTTTGTTCGCAAGACGTGGTGTCTCTATAGAAAGTAGTCCACAGATTTTTCTATTTGTGCTTTTCCTTTGTTAGATAAAGGGAACAATTGTGTATGGTATGTGGATTTACTCAAAATGTAGGAGTTTATAAAATACGCCTAAAAATTATATATGCGAAGCAATTTCGATATTTTGTTAGATCATGAACCAAATGTCCAATTAATATTTTTTCATTATTCTTAAAAATTGTTTCATTAACACTCCTATGCCAAATTACACCAAGAACATTTATACTATTACATATTTTAGTTTCTCTTCCGTAATTCCTTTCATTCTCTGCTTTTTGACCATTAATTTAGTTTATTTGCAGGTTTAATCCGATTCCTGTTTCATAAATTTGATTGTTGAACGTGTCCAATACGTAACGTAATCCAGACTTTGATTGTAATACGACGGTTACGTCATTAATATCTGACGTCACGTAAATATTGACCACTATAATTTATCCCAACTAAGTTTTCGTTCGGGGTGCTTATTAGCGGCATCATAGCTGTACAATATACAAACGCTGAGAGGAGCAATTCCGTTATTGACTTTGATAGCATTAAGTTCTTGCTGATTCACGTTAATATTCAAGGTACGTTCGTTAAGCAAGCACATGATTGTATTTATGAAGTTATGATGGACCTGTAATTCCATCAGAACTGTTTTTAAGTATTTTGTATTTAACCTATCAAAAGCCTGAACGACATCTAAGGTTGAAACCGACCAGCATTCGTCCCGTTGACTAGCGAAAGGTATGAAATCTCTTAACTCACTGAGCATAATCTCTGCGCTCTTGGTTCCAGCTAATCCGTCCTGATATTGGTGGAGGATAGTGTTCATATGCCTGCCACTCGATTAGAAAGTATATTTTGTATCAACTTGTGGTCCGAATTAGGCAAGAAAATTAAACGATAATTTTATCCATGTTCATGCGTTCCTTTCTTTTAGTCGATGACATCTGTTGTTTCTGTAACACACTATGGTTGTTCCAGGTGAAGATAAAGATATGAAGTTTAGTATCGAGGATAGTTTCTCTTGAAACTTGAAATAGCAAGGAACCGTGAGACCTTCTATGCCAGGAGCAGAACCCCTATTTGACTGTGAGATTGCTACTTTAACTTCCAGTTCACTAATTGTTAAATTAAGCCTATTTTGTTCACAAGTAAGTTTAAACCAGTGTTCACTATCTAAATTATATACTATATATATATTTCGATTCCCGGTGGGGGCTCAAAAATTTCGGTGTTGACCCAGCATCGTGAGGACAATTGGGGAGCTGCTGTGAATAAAAGACAGTGGCGATCACAGTGAGAGCTTCGGCTCTCCTCTCCCAACCCGTCTGGTCAGCGTGGGAGCAGTAGGCCAACTCCTCCCTTCGGGGAGAGGCCTCATCCACTAGTGGATTGAATATGGCTGTGATTTATTATATATATATATATATTTAAAAAAAACTTTGAAGATTTTGGTATAGTGCTTATGGATACACTTGACAACCTTTATAGATCGTGCCATTAGTATCCATATATTGATTAATGTATTTATTTTATCCAGGGTATCGTTCTTCCAAAATATGCTGGAAAGTAGGAAGTTCTGCTATACCTAAATGTTGAGGGCGGCTACTCACTAATTGGTCTTGCATTATTGATTTATGTAAATGGCATAACATAGTTTAATTCATTTTATATTTATAATATCCTATTGGTTTATTGTAGCTTGATTGTAATCAGCTTCTAACAAATCATAATAGAGGAGAAGGTCCAAATATGAGCTAGTAGATATTTTAGACCTGTATATGTTTGTGTAGTACTGATGACTGGTGACAAAAGTGTGAAACAGTTCCCCAATGGCGAAGGTGGTGGTGGAATTCAGTTAGCGACAAAGAGTTGGATGTGGTTGATTTATTTGTATGTTGTGCCTGTTTTCAACAGTGGGAAAATTTACCAGGCATTTTTATTTTAGCCTTTCAAGCACAATAAAACAAAGTGAGAAATGTTTTATAAGGTAAGTTGTATTCCTCACAGACAGCACTCGTAGTCAGTATAAAACAAAGTATAAATAATATTGCATGCTGACTTCTGTTGCGTCACTAAGCATCCCCTATGAATGGTCTAATACGGGCTACCTTGCCTACCTACATCTTCATCTTAAGAGTTCCCTTCTCTTATAACACACAACTTGGAGTTTGAAACCTAGTAAGTCCTTTTCATATTTCAGCAGTTCCTGTCATAAAGAAATAAGTCAGCAATCGACTTAGAAATGAGGAAGCGCTATTATTCTAAGGGATAACCCATACTAAGAATGGATTTCTTGAAAAGCAGGGATTTAGTAAATGCAAGAAGACATTTTATTTCAATTGAGCTGAACAATATCAAAAACGGAATATACCTGAATGGAAAGGAAACAAAGAACTTCAGAATTCACAAGACACGAATCGGATTCAGAAGAATCCAGGAAGATGTTTTCTGATCTAGATCTTTGTGATGATGAAGATAGTTACTTTGATACGCCAGCTGCACAAGAAAAAGCAGATGATGAAGATGCAAATTGTATATTCGGCGACAGTATATTCTCCATATTTACAGTGCAGATTTCGTTTGCACGACATGGGTTGAGAAATCAGTACTGGTCTACTATTTCTAAAGACTTCTAGATGAACTGTCCGACTCTAAAAATGTTTGGTTTATAATATTAATGATTTAAAGTAGCTTCAACTCGGTTCCATGGTATATGTACTTGTACGAAAGAAGTCAGATAGAGACAAGTAGAGATATTTAACTTCCTTTATGGATCGACAGCATGGTTTATACTTACTTACCTGTTTTCAGTGTTAGAATCCATGACAATATTACTAAACCATGCTCCGAAACTGTACGGGAGACTGCTTTGGAGCCACTTTTGAAAACACACACACATAGTGAGAAACTACCACTACGCATCGAAAATGAATGCTTTGCCACAAATTGCATCCATGTGTTGGCTTTGAAAAGAGCAAGAACCGGGAGGAGAGGGAGGGGTGAGAGGGAAAGAGAAATAGTGTTGTGCAAAATTTTGCACACATCAACAGCAGGCGGATGTTGCTTCAACTGTTGACATTGCTGAACAACAAGTGTTGCCATTTTAGGTCGGAAGTGTATCCATCTTAGAATAATTTAATAAGTTATTCTTTAAGGTTTGTGTGGGAGTAGTACAGTAATTCAACAACGACAACAAGGGTTACCAACTCATGCAAAACTGTAAAACTTATTGGGGAACTTCTAAGTGTTGTCAACCTGAAATAAGTGATTGATTCAGTTTTATGTATTATACGCCCAGTTTTCTTGTTGTCTGATACACCAGTTTAGAGACTTATCTCCAAAGTCCAACTTGGTAACGGGTAATGCCAGATGGCATATCTCAAAGGATATAATCAATACAAGGGGTGGTGAACTTGATGTAACGTATTCAGAGCTGAACTTGATGACTGATACTGCCAGGAAGATATCGAATGCAAAAGTGTTAGAAGAGTTGACCACCACTTGACCATATACAACCCATAATACACATCGTGGGATGTTGGGTTGCATAACCAATATGCTGAAGGACTAATATTTTAATTCTTCCTTTAAACAAAGATTTCATGTCTTGTAGGGCTGCATAATTGTAACAAAGGGTAAGAGAACAAACACTGATACAGTCGATAATGACGTCATTAGAATTAAAAATAATCTGAATGGTTGACGAAACCAATAAATTGCAAAGGGAATTGAAGTGCAACTTAATCTGCTTCAGGTGAACTTAGAACCAGGAAGCAATGGCTAGCTCTGACTGTACTTTTGCAGAGGTGGTCCTCGACTGTGTGCCGGCAAGTCTTGAGGAATGGACACCATGTTTTAGTATAATTTGTGGGCAGTTCTTTCAGGATATTTCTTTTGACTCGGACCATGAGTGTGTAGACTGAAGCAGTCTGATTGTACTACGCTGATGGAGGTATTAACAACTCCATTTGTTTTCAGACAAATATAAAGGATATTTACTGAATCCCGCACTGATTCTATTGATTTGCTGCATAATTTTCTAACTACGTATCAGAAGATGATAACAGACTCTGAGCCTAGAGACTGAATACGCGTAAATTTTTGGATGAAAGATACACTACATCCATAGGCTTGCAGTAGAAAGATCTTCACTTGTTCTAAATTAATATACACTGAGTCTTTTGATTATAGAAATAAAACAAACGATTTAATAGTAACAAGGAACTTTTATTGTGCATAAGATATTTATAGACTAGAACATTTCAAGGTGGTACAAAAGTATTATGATTACAGAGTGTATTCAAACTACTGAACAGTGTTGCTTTCCAGACAATAATGCAAATAGTGTTGAAGAAAGTCAGCTGGTACAGCATATTGTGAAGAGAGGCAAGTAATACAAAGCAGTGATAACGATACAAGCTAGATTTGCTAACAAAAACAATTCAAAGATATTAAATTCCTAGGATTTCCTTTCAAACAACTCCATACAGAACCTTATCAGAATCTTCTTCACGCTCTCGTTTGAATATATATTTATTTATTCATCTGTTTCAAGGACATAAGAACTGAAACTTCAAAATTATAGTGCGAAAGGTGTTTAATAATTAGAAAGTGTTTTATTTGTGTACGTATAATTGAACTACAAATACAACACAAAAAGAACTGGAATTGTAATTAGTTAACTAATTAACAATTAATCAGATGATTAATTGCAGCGTAATCATTCGACAAATATATAATCTTTATTTGGTGCTTGATAAGAACTATTGGAAATTTGTTATATGTACCGTTTAATAAAAAGTGCTTTCACAACATGGTGTGAATGGCTGTTCACCAGAATGGCTCTTCTACTATATTGACGCATATGCTTATAGAAAAATCCTAGACTTCTCCCCATTCGCAACCTATTGCTAGCTCCAGCACATTTTGTCAAAATGTGAGGTTATCGCAGAATAGAACATAATGTGTATCAATCTGGACATTCTTAGTAGATTGACGCTAAATAAGAAAAGTCCTTCCTTCCAAGATAATTGGTTGTTAAGATTCTAGAACATATAAAAAGGCCTTGCAAGGCCAAATAATCAAGCAGTAACCAGGCAGACTCTGAATCCATCAGAAATTGACTGATCTCTCTTAAGGTAGGAAACACTATTTCTTGACTTTGCTTGAAAACCCACAACCATGAAACACACGTTGGACATAACTATCTTCCCCCCATTTCGGGAACTTATAAATTATCCGATTCTTCGGGGTGGCAGTTGTTAGAGCTTAGAATAATTCTGTAAAGTTTTTAACTTAGTCTTTTTATGAAGAACCACGCTGTATACTTGTAGACTTTCCTATGTAAACCATATGTCTTTAAAAAACTATGTTTCTCTTGTAAATCTCTTAGCTGTAAATATACTACTTGTATAGAACTTTGTGTTATATACTCTTTGGCCATAAGGAAAACAGTTCGAAATTATGTTAGTATCTCTCTATAGGTAAAGAAGGCTGAATTACTCTATCTGCTATGAGACACGATGTAAGCATCGAACTACGGAACGCTAAACGCCAAACAGTTTGTACCTCCCGTGAACAAATATTATTTCGTGCATAAAGATAAGATATTGTTTCGTCCATTATTGCTCTATTTACGAACAGGCACTGAATAATACGCTAAGCAAATATTAATTAAATTTCCTTCTTAAGAACCATATTTGAAGTGTGTACAAAGAAGAGAATCAATCACAAGACTCGATTCAGGAAGGAAAATATATAAAAAACTAAGGGCCAATCAAATGATCCGATATGTAGATGACAGCTATAAACTTAGCAAAGAGTAAAGCCAATCAGCCAAGTTTTAACTTGTAATTAGCTTTCGGCCTATCACAAGCTACGAGACGAACCGCTGTTTAAGCAACATTTAATTACGTGAACCACTGTTTAAACAACATTTCATTAGGCAAACCGCTGTTTAAGCAACATTTCCAATAAAATACATTGTTTGTTTTTATTTACTGGTTTATAAATACATGTCAAGAGTTCATAATATAAGCAACGTTGCCATAAACCCTAAATAAATAATATTCACAAAAACACACCAATGGTTCTATTTTCCCTACTTGGCATTCTCCTTGATTTTCTGTAAATAGAATTGCATGTTCCAAATAGGACAAATTCGTGGAGTATATACAATGCGTCCCACCGAGAAATTAAACAAAGTTTAATTTCACGTTTCAAAATGTTTTCATAGGATACACAGTATTCTACTTATCCTTGATTTGATAAGCATCACATTGCACAAATAAATAGTTGACGATAGTTTTTCACTACACAAATCCAAGGTGTGTAAAAACAACACGATTTCATTAGGCCATACTACAGTAAAAATGATTTGCCTATTCGAACACACTGTTGCAAAAATAAAACTATGTTGCAAATCATCACATGAAAGACTATTCTAACAACACATGCAGAAATAAGTGTGTTAATAGTGTTAAAATTGTATTTCTCCAAAGTTAGAATAAGATAAGGTTAGGTAGTTATCTCACCAAATTTCAGTAATTCGAACATTAATTTCTAGTGTTTGTTAATAACTACTGATGTTGCTAGTTAATTTAAACCATCGCGCTCACATTTTTGTTGTATAACAGCTGTTCCGGTAAACTACATGATGCATTTTATTTATCTTAAAATAGGTTTCACAATCTAACTCAAACTAGCGAAATGTTGAACAAACCATCTGTGGACGTTTTAGATAATTAAGTTCCGGTAGGATTCGCAAATAAGATTGATTCGTCCATAAATCACTCGTTCTTCAATGTCCATGCTTGTATAGAAGCAATTACGTATCGTTACATTAAACTTGTTAATAAACATCGCTACGTTGTAGAAATGTTTGCTTATAAACTGTTGTTTGGTTAGTTCACATCGTTTGATGAACACATGCTAAATTGTTATTGATTAGCAGAAGAACCTTGTTAGTTTTAACATACAACATAAAAAACATTGTATTCTTGATTCTTACCTTACATCGATGAACGAAGCTTCTAATGTTTACAAATAATGGAGTCTAAATGTCTTGAATAGATCACAAGTTTTTGTTCAAACATATACTCTGTTGAAAGCATACGTTAAATATTAAGTTAAAAGTTCTGTTAAACCATCACGTTTGTAGTCATTAGCTATGATTAAATCCAAATTAATTGCTGTGTTAAGCAATGTTCTTATAACTCTTAATCCACTGTTAACATAAGGAGTACATTTCATTACTATCGTTGTTGTTCTTTAATTCGAAAAATAGTAATTACTTTCGATTCCTTGAAAGTCACAGGTAGAATTAGGATCGAACTAAAGTTAATCCACAAGTCGACGCAATAATTATCAGTGTTGTTATCAAAATTAGAGAGGATAAATTGATGTTACTTAATGTTTGTTTGCTGAAAGAAAAACGAAAACCCAAATATGAGCTACATTTGGAAAATATATCACAAGCTTTCTACTAATTGTCATGTTTCTTGCAATTGCCCTTTGGAAAAGAAACTCTTCCAATTAGCAAATTGTGCATTGAAATTTTTGTATAATCGTATATGAGAAAGTACAATGTTTAGGAGATTGTTGTGATTTTATTGACGTTTCAAATTTACCTTCTCTTGTCTAATTTAATCTTGGTTTTGTGTTACATTCATATCTTGTTCCTGCTTAACTGCGTTGGATTCTTTTTTCGTTCTCGGTGTAACCTTTCTATCTCGTTCTTGTTCTAAATCAAATCCTACTTTATTGTTTTAAACCAAACAGATCACGGTTCTCACTGTCAATGTTATTTAGTTTATCCATTAATGTTGTGCCTTGATTAAAAAATTCCTCTAACCGTTTGGTTGCAGCACTGAATTCGTTGGTTAACCTTTCGATAACTTGATTAGAAATCAATGCACACATCAACGATTCATTATACTTCTTGTTTCAGAAGAGCCTTTTTGGTTCGAAAGAATAGATGTTTGTGTGTCATCATCAGCTGTGCAAACAGATTGCTTTCGGAAGGACCAATTTGTAAAAAGTATCTCTATATGATCCAGACCAACAATGGTGTTTGATGGCTTAATAAGTGTAACCCAAAATCTTAATGATTTATGATAATTTCCCCTTTATATTGGTAATTGTACTGCCCCAATTACTATCAATTCCGTATTATTTATAAATTTGAACGTTTTTTTGTTTGGTTGCAATTTCTCTATATCTCCTAAATTTAATATGGTTTATAATGATATCGAATTATTATGTATACCTGTATGTAGTTCACATAATAATGTGGTTTGATAGATTCATATCTCCAAAATGTTTTTCGCTTGTAATGACATCGGTGATGAAATTACTGTTTCGTCGTGATTATGTATCAAAATATTGTTGATGAAATGCGGTATATTCCGTACTTGATCATCATCCTGGGTGCTAACAGACTTATCTAAAAACTTCAAATAAGGTATTACATTGTGGGGGGTTTCTTGACAAGTCTCCGGATAAATTTTAGATGTAGATTTTCTTTTGCATAACAAATTTTCGCGATATGTACCTTTTGAAAAAATTACATTGCAGTTTAGCAGCATAACAGTTATCATATGCTCGTTTATCCACATGATTACCTCCATATCTGTAGCAAATTCTGCCCTTGTTGTTCGTTGATCCTTTATCTCTTTGTGTACGACGTTCGACTTTCTTAACTTTTTCAATATTTTGCACTAGATGTGATTGTGCATTTAACTCATGGAATGACGGGAATCCTTGTCAACCTGCTCTTCGATGTCTATAATTTCTATACCATGTGCTAAAGTTAATGTACTGCCAGATAATAGCTTTCTCCTAATGACATCTCTGAAAAGACACACTACCAATTGATTCCGTAGCATCTCATCTAGAGAGTCACCATAATCGCAACACTTTGATTGATTTCGGATACAACGTAGAAATTCAGAAATCTCTTGAAACTGAGTTTGCCTTAAAGTGTGGAATTTATATCTTTCCAAAATTAGATTTTTTCGCTGAAAAATGTTACTTTAAAATCTCTTCAGTTTTTGTGAAGGTTGATCTGGTACCTTCTCAGGAGAAACAATATCTTTGAGCGTGGAAAATAACTCATGGCTTACAATGCTTAAAAATAGTGACGCTCTCCTACTACTAAAAACGCACTGCAATACGTATAAAATTGCTCCAGATACACTTCAATGTCCATTGAGTTGGGATCAAATCTCTCTAACTGTTGATTCGGCAACATGTTATATACAATTCACTTTATCTAAATGAACAATACTATGATTAAGTAAATAGCACAAGCTACATGTTGGATGCTCACTCTTCCGGCGCATACGTTTTTCTTCCACTAGCGATCTGCGCCATTAAATATGCTAGGAATTTGAATCGATATAAGAAAAAACACTAACATACTTTTAAAATAAAGAAAGCAATATTCAATAAACCAAAGTAGAAATGTTGTAACCGATGTTCCAAATCCACATTAGAACCATCTTTACAAAATACGTTAACGATACACACAATTCATATAATGATTTAATTCCCAAATATTAATCTAACATTATGTTGAATTAACGTTTACAAATGAACATTTCAAGTTCTTCATTGGAAAACATATATTTATTAGTAAATTGTTGGAATTCAAACCTTGAATGCGCGTTAAGTACATTCGCAAACTCGGGAACCATATCTGAAGTGTGTAAAAGCAAGAAAACCAATCACAAGACTAGATTCAGTAAAGAAAATATATAAACAACTAAATAACAATCAATACGTAGACGATCGCTATAAACTTAGCAACGAGTAAAGCCAATCATCGAAGGTTTCACTTGTAATTAGCTTTCGGTCAATCCGAAGCCACGAGAAAATAAATTAGGAGAACTGCTGTTTAAGCAACATTTCAAATAACATACATAGTTTGTTCATAGTTACGGGTTTAGAAATACATGACAAGCGTTCATAAAATAAGCAAAGCTGCCAAAACCCCTAATAATATAAAATTCACAATTACCCACCAATAGTTCTGTTTTACCTACTTGGCACGACCGAAAGCTTTCGCGCTTTGCATGAATGTAGTGAATCTGAGTATTAAGCATACCTTGACGTAATCTTCTTTTATCAGTGGGTGAATGTCAAAGAAACGTATGCTAGCAGGAGAAATTAAGTTTCATAAAGGTAAAAATATGACTGATGTAGTTACTATTCATGGACCATAGATTGGTTCACTGCAAAAGTACTTCTTCCTAAAAATCTGGCTATACCCGTTTTGCCATACAATGCACATAAACGTATTGCCTTTCGTTTGTGGAGGTCTTGTGTGGAGGAATCGATACTAACAACTGTACGCATAATAAAAAAGGAAAGTGCAATCAAGGGAGTATCTTGTACCCTTGAACTGCATATGGAGAAAGGATACATCATTTTAAAAGTATGAAAACTCCTTGAACTGCATATGGCGTTGGAGAAAGGATATATCATTCTTAAAATATGGAATCTGCAAAAAGGAAAATGTCCCAAGGAATTTTCAAACCTTATATGGATAGTTTCGTCAAAATGAAACAGGAATCCAGTAGGTTTCCTAAGAATTGCTTCACGGAAGAGGAAAAGCAAAAATATCTTCGTGATCATGAGCAGCATGAAGGTATACGTGTTGACTATTATGACATTTAATCTAACCAGTAATTGAGAAATATTTCTAAAATATTCTTGAATTGTTTATTCGGAAAATGGGGACAGAGAACCGACCTCCCACAAACTCGAGTTATCAGTAATGCGAGAACCTTCCATGAGATTCCTCACATGGAAGTTCAACATGTGACTCTTATTAGTGACGTTTAAGGACTTTCAAAATGAAAATTCACCACACGCTTTTATGAATGTATGAGTAGAAGCCTTCATATGTTCGTGGGATAGGGTTCGTTTATACAAATTACTGGAAAATGTGGGTATGGACCTTCTCATTTATTGCGACACAGACTCAGTTATATACGTACAGAAAGCAAATTAACCATTCTTGGTACGTACTATGATTTATCTGGGAAATTAACGAATGAAATAGAAAACGGATGGGAGATACAAAGCTTTATTGGTGCGGGTCCGAAAAATTATAGTTACGCTATAAATAATCTTCTTACTGGCGAAGTGAAGTACGTTTTCAAAGTTTGTGGTATAATTTTGAATTATCGTCGAAAACATATAGTAACTTATGATCACTATTACAATTTAGTCACTGAACAGTATGATAGTCGACAAATCATTAGCCCAAACAATAACTTCCGCAAACCAGGCTACGAAATCATCTCCAAAGGACCGTTGAAATCACAGCGAGTGGTCATAAGCACCAATAGCTGAATCCATCAAACAAACATGATTAATGTACTTTCCATATGGATATTGTAATGAATAGTGTTTTGTGATAAGAAAATCCTTTTCGTACACCTTACAAATTGCAAAGTTGTGAACCAAATATTTTTGTTCCGAAAACATATGTGAAGCAATTAACGAAAACATTTTGTGAATCTAAAACAAATAAAATCATTTTACCGTGAAACTAAAACAAAAACAAAAACCTTGTTTAAGTCAAACTTAAACGTTTTTGTGAAACTAAAACAAAAAATCTTTTGTAAACCAAACATTGATAAATATTTTGTAATGAAATATATATTTTTATCAAACTAAAACATTTTTGTGAAAGGAAAATGGAGCAACAACTTTTGTAATTTTTATTGGATCGTATATTTAATGCTCAGAAAACCTGTAAAGAAGTTGTGAATTACAGCTTCCATCTTAAGATAATGTTTTCTTATATTAAAATTAAACCTTTCTCTATTTCGTGGGTGTTATATGCGAGATTATAATTATTACAATATTATTGTGTGTACAAGTATATTTAGTAGTTAAAATATTAACTTGCAAGGAAATTTGTTAAAGAGCGCTTGAAATGAAATACAAATCAGAATACTTGTTAACTTTTTTATTATAACACCGTTTTCATTGTACAGGAAAAACATTTAGTATGATTTGTTCTTATGAATCACTGTCTTGTATTACTTGTCTCTATTCACAATATGTTGTACCAGCGATTTTTCAACACTGTTTGTATCACTTGAATGGAAAGCAAAATTGTTTAATACTTTGTATCAACTCTGTAATCACAATATTTTTGTACCATTTTTAAATATTCTAGTATCTATATATCTTATGCACAATAAGAGTTCCTTGTTACTATAAAAGAGTTTGTTTTATTTCTACACCCAAAAAACTCAGTTTATATTCATTTAGAACGGTTGAAGATCTTTGTTACCGCAAGTCCATGGATGTACGATATAAAAAATTAAGTGTATTTGATTTCTAGACTCAGAGTCTCTTATCATCTTCTTATACGTAGTTAGAAAATTATGCAGCAAATCAATAGAATCAGTGTGGGATTCAGTAAATATCCTTTATATTTGTTTGCAAACAAATGGAGTTTTAGTACCTTCACCATCCGTAGTACGATCATTTCGCTGCTTCAGTCTACACACTCATGGTCTGAGTCAAAAGAAATATCCTGAAAGAACTGGTCACTAACTATACTAAAACATGCTATCCATTCCTCAAGACTTTCCAGCACAAAGTCGAGGATCACCTCTGCAAAAGTACAGTCAGAGCTAGCAATTGTTCTCTGGTTCTAATTTCACCCACAGCAGACTAAGTTGCACTTCAATTCTCTCCGCAATTTATTGGTTTCACCGTTCTCTTAACCGTTGTTACAATTATAGAACCCTGCAAGACATGAAAACTTTGTTGGAAGAAGGTATTAAAATATTAGTTCTTCAGCCTATTAGTTATGCAATCCAACATCCCACGATGTGTATTATAGGTTGTATATAGTCAAGGGGGTGGTCAACTCATCTAAAACATTTGCATTTGATATCTTCCCTGGCAGTCAGTCACCAAATTCAGCTCTGAATACGTTACATCAAGCCCACTACCTCTTATGTTGATTATATCCTTTGAGATATGCCATCTTGCATTACCTGTGACCAAGTTGGGCTTTGCAGATAAGTTTCTAAAATGGTGTGTATATATATAACTGTATCAGACAACAAGAAAACTGGGCGTATAACACATAAAACTGAATCAATAACTTATTTCCGGTTCACAACACTTAAAAGTTCCCCAATAAAGTTTAGAGTTTTGCATGAGTTGGTAACCCTTGTTGTCGTTGTTGTATTACTGTACTATTCGTACACAAACCTTAAAGAATAACGTATTAAAATATTCTAAGATGGATATACTTCCGACTTAAAATGGCAACACTTGCTGTTGAGCGATGTAAACAGTTGAAGCTACATCCGCCTGGTGTTGATGTGTGCAAAATTTTGCACAGACTCTTTCTCTGTCTTTCTCACTCCTCTCTCTCCTCCCGGTTCTTGTTGTTTTTAAAGCCAACACATGGTCGCAATTTGTGGCAAAGCATTCACTTCTGATGCGTAGTTGTAGTTTCTCACTGTATTTGTGTGTGTTTTCAAAAGGGGCTCCACAGCAGTTAGCATGTGTTGGAAGGATCCTTCCAACATCTGAGAAGCACACTCACCCAGTCTCCCCTACAGTTTCGGAGCATGGCTTAGTGATATTGTCAAGGATTCTAACACTGATGCCAGGTAAATAAGTATAAACCAGGCTGTTGATTCATAAACGAAGTCAAATGTCTCTACTTGTCTCTATTTGACTTCTTTCATACAAGTATATATACTACACAAATACTATGAAATCGAGTTGTAGCTACTTTAAATCATTAATGCGAAAAACCAAACATTTCTAGCGTCGGATATTACATCTAGAAGGCCTGAGGAAAAGTAGACCAGTACTGATTTGTCATAAAAACGAAATTTACACTGTAAATATGGGTACAAAACACTTAAATCACATTCCAAAACATGGCAAGAAGCGTTTCTATAGACATTTTGTCAGTTTTCGCCTTATATTTTGCGTAAATGTGCTTTCAAGTAGGCTTTTCATGACAAAATCAGCCCTAAGTAATGTCGGTTTCATGCAAAGTAATATTTTTGTTTCAAATATATGTTCTCCGTACTTCAAATGCTGGTTGCCTCCTTATCCAGACAGTCTTTCTACAAAAACGTGTACACAAAATCCCTTCTTTCACGCTCCACGTTCAGGAAATTGCAATTCAAAGACTAGATTCTACTTGAAAATCATGTTGAAAATATTCCAAATGTCAGTTTTCGGCCTATATATTATCCTCTTTGTCTTTCGAAGCAGTTTGTTTTACATAAGCCAGTCCTTTTCTCCTTTAAATGCGTTCTGCAAGTACTTAAATATCACTTTTCTTCTTAAATATTGACTCGATGTGGTTCCATGGAGTTCACTTTCTTGTAGCAAACAGTAAAAAGTTCACAACTTTGATCTACCAACCTTGCTTTCCTATTAATACGCGATTGTGCAAAATATAAAGAAATACATGCATTGTTTATTCCGAATTAGTTCCTTTTGTGTTTCATTAGCGTTCTTTCTTCTTCAAATACGTATTTTAATGTCCGTTATTAATTAACTTTAATACTTGCGCTTTGATAAAATCTAAGCAAGCTACCCTTTCTACTATTAAGTAGTCTCCAATACGGAATTATTCGAATATTTTGAGCTTTAAATGACACCTCAAACACTATATTTCTATCTAAACTGCCTGCTAGCACGTTTCTTTCGTATACAAGATAACCAAATATGACGCTTGTTAGTAATAGATTCCGTCCAAATTAGTTCTTTCCACGATAAATCGTTATCAAAATATAATTCAAAGATTAGTTTCTATTTCGTTTAGATGTTAAAATGTTACTTTACAGATTCTCTCTTCCCTGTGAAATATCTCTCATGGAACTGCCAGTTTGATGTTCATTATTTCTTATCCTGTTTCAAAAGAGTTTTTCCTGCAAAACACAGTTATGAACACAAGTTAAATAATTCTTTTGCACATCTAAGACACGAAATTAATACCGAAAACACAATATTAATGTAAATTGAGTTTCAAAATGGGGTCGGAAACAATCTCACACACGTTTTGTAAGCTTTATTTAGCTATCTAAAGAAATATATATCCACAAACACTCACTAATAGAGCTTAAATGGTTTTAAACACATAGCGTTCACTTCTTTGTACACTTCATTTCAGATGCGAAGTACAAAATTACACATGTTTTGCTATCTTACGTCGTTCGATTACGCAAACAGTATTATTTCTAACTACATTCATATCTAAAAATAGATATAGATAGATGTATCCACATCTGTATACGTATTTCTTTATCTAAAGCCATTACTAGATATATATCCGTATAGATTTTAGTTATCTTAAGTTATTTATATACTTATCTAACTAGCCAATATACTTCTGATATTTCGTATTATACTTCACAGTTTTTGAACCACAGTTCTCTCCCGTGTGAATATTTTGAACAAGGTTATACACGTGTACATGCAAATGAAAACCACTCTTACCTCGTCTTGTAGAATCCTATTCGAAGAATAAGGTTTTAGCGTATTCAGTTCGTCATGTCTTGATATACGAACGAGCACTGCGAATATTAAAAAAGACAGCTATGACATGTGAAAACACCAACAGATGTCCGTCTATTACGTAGCAGAAACGTCTAGTCAGAGACACTACTCTTTGCCCCAACTCAGAAATGACAAACTTCCCTCGTACGAACATCTTCCAACACTTCCGAGTCTCAAAATATCGGAAAAGGTTAGCTCTAATTTGTAATCTGGATATATGCTTGCGCGGCATCTTTTGAGGTTACCTAGAGCCGTGGAAACTGTCAAAAAATAAAGTTAGTGGGGTGGGCAGTTGCAGCACTTGCGACTTCAAATCAAGATACCATTACTTCTTAATTAATTACGGGTTTTATTGATTGCAAAGGGAGAGTGAAATAGTAGAAGACTTTTTTCTTTTTTAAACCTTCAGAAAAGGGAGTAGGGAAAAACTCTCCACATCTGCCAGCTGCTTTGTCCATTTAACTTGTCTCCAGAGCCAGAATAATAAAAGTTATCTTAACGTCGTTGACTTCAGAGCAGTACTTGAGATGCACACAGGTTCGAGTCTTGTTGTTGGTCACCCTGACCGAGGATTTCCATCTTGAACGTATAACTTCCTTAATTTCTTATCGAGTT
Source organism: Lepisma saccharinum (assembly GCA_022664845.1). Classification (NCBI taxonomy): domain Eukaryota; kingdom Metazoa; phylum Arthropoda; class Insecta; order Zygentoma; family Lepismatidae; genus Lepisma; species Lepisma saccharinum. Next base: position 43,798 of record JAGDQP010009206.1, read on the forward strand.
CATTCTCATGAAGGGTTCATACATAATGAATGAATGGACATTATAGGCTGAGATAAAGGTAAGATCGCTTATCTGAAAATAATAGCTTTAATTCTATTTTAACCATAAAAGCAATGAGAATATAATGCGCTAAAGGTAACATATCGTCGTCGGAACTGTACCCCCTATGTGGCAAATCATCAATTTTTCAGGAAGGCCAAAAAAACCGGTTTCTGTACTACAGTCTTGAATACAATTTAGGTACTTTAAAGTTGTTATATCTCAAAAAGTAGAAGTTATTTTCACATGAAATTTTTCTACAGTATGCAGAGTACACAGAACTATAAACTGGTGCAAAAACATGAAAAGTTAAAAAAAATGCCACGTAGGGGGTATTGCAGTTCCGACGACGATATCCATTGTATTATAAAAAAATAGGTATCATGTCAAATCAAACTGTAATAGTTACTCCAAAATCACTTGACTCCCAACATGTTGCTAAGTATTGAGTAACATACTACTAACTCGCCTAAGTGTATACGTAGGTGAAATAATTGGAGATCACCAATGTGGATTTAGAAGAAATAGATCCACATTGAACCAGAGTTTTGCCTTGAGACAAATAATAGATGAAAAGAAATAGAAATACAATGGGACGGTTCACCAGCTATTCATTGATTTTAATAAAGCATATGATTATATATATAAAAAATATATATATACACAATATTATGATACGATTTGGATTTCCCCCCCCAAAAAAAACAAAAAAAAAATGATTCCTCTAGTGAGAATGTGTCTCAGCGACCCGATAAGCAGAGTACATATATCAGATAGTTTCCAGATTCGCAACGGATTAAAAAGGGTGATGCCTTTTCACCGTTACTATTTAACTTTGTGTTAGATATGTAATTATAAAAATAAAAGAGGACAAATAGAGATTACAAACGTTGAATGGCTTGAATCAACTGTTCTTGTACGCGGATTATGAAGATTTAACAGTAAAATATATAGATGCACTACAAAGTAACACCGAGGTTTTAGTTGAAGCTTATGAGGAGATAAATCTACAGGTAAACATAGAGAAAACGAAATACATGATAACAGGAAATGAAGAAAATAGATACATAACATTTAAGAATGAACATAGAGAAACAAATTTAATGATTTGGTAGCATATGTAAGAAGCAAAAATGAGGCCACGAAAGAAATAAAAGTCACTTAGTATTCGGCAACGCAAGTTTCTATTCCGTCCAGAAACTCCTAACCTCGTGATTAATATCAAGAAAGTTGAAGTTGAAAATATACAGAACAGTCATTCTTCCGGTAAAACTCTACGGTTGGGAAAGTTGGAGAAATACCCTAGCAGATGAACATAAATTGCGAGTGTTTGAAAATAAGGTCTTGAGAAAATGTACGTGCCGAAAAGGAGGAGACTGCACAATGAAGAAATTCTTGGACTGTACTGTACGACTCACTCGATGTTGTAAGAGTAATGAAATCGCGATAGCTAAGATGGGCAGGGTATGTAGGTCCGATGAGGGAAAAACGAAGATTATATTCCGACTTGGTTGAAAAGCCGGAGGGAAAGAGATAGTTGGGAGAAGCGAGACAACGTTGGTAGGGCTATATTAAGAGGGATCTTCGAGAAGTTCCGTAAGTCACAGAGTAAGTGAGTAGGCTATACATTATTGTGTAGTGTATGAGGTTTCAAAGATGTGCAGTACCTGTTACGTAAAGCTCAAAATAAAGCACTAAAAATATCCCGAAAGAGTTTCATTAGTAAAATATCAAAGATACGTTGTGAAAGTTTAGAAATACAATATGATGTTTTCATCTATGCATAGTAAAACATGCTTGTGAATTATGGTCTTGAATTTTTTACATTAAGCTCACTTAATAAATTTCAATAACGATAAGCAACTTAATATCAATTTCTAATTACTAATAATTTATCCGCGATCTTTCTATTCTTGTAGCCTCCCCAAGTACCTGAATCTTGGGATGGAGTACGAGATGCAACCGAAGAAGGCGCTGTATGTCCTCAAGTAAATATGGTGTCTGAAAAGTATGAAGGAGAAGAAGACTGTCTATTTCTAAATGTATATACATCTAAAGTAAGTCTTATGCAATAATATATTTAATTTTAATTACTCATTTCCACTTCTGTAATAATACTGATCATTTACATTAATAATTTCCAAGCTATTTAGAAAATTTAAAATGGATGTAAATAAATAAGACTTTTAGAGTTTCAGACAATGTTCACATTTTAGCCGTATACGGAATCTACATATTCTTACTGCCTGTTATAGGGTCAAAACTTTACCTATGTCGCTATCTAAAGTAATGGAATGATGCTTGAAGAAAGTTACTATGTACAGTAGCCTTTTATGATGATCTGTCCATCTCGTCTCAAAGTATGGAGAATACTTATCAAAACATTGAAGAAGTTCTGAGAAAATTATGGCACGAAAGTTTAGAAACAAAAGCCAAATAAAATTCAAATCTTGAAAGAACATTATAGAATTTCTTGGAGTTTCAACTGAGAACGGAGTCACTACGTGAAGAGAAGAAGAAGAGTTTACTCCTACATGGGCTGCCCCGCAAAGTCATTAGTGATATAAAATACGGATACATACATTCACTTTTAAAATTCACATCAACACGAGTTAGGGCAGTCAAGTTCAGCTCTACGATTTAGCACTGGTTTAATTATTCCCATTCACACAGGACGAAAAGTTCTATTTTATTATGATAGTTGAGACCTTAAAGAAACTTCTTTCTAGAATCGCGAAATTTTCGTACCAACCCTGACAAATTTTCGACAGATTTGCAAGATACCATTTAACAATTGAATAAAACAGTTACGCAATCGATTTCAGGTTCGTAATTTTTTTCGGTCGGCAGTGACATAACAAAGCCACAGAGCACACTTCAGTTCGGTTTGGCACGCGTGTTAATATTAATGTCTAAAACCCATAAGATGTGCGTCGATCTGGATGTTCTTGTTGCTTAGGATAGTAGGTTGGTATCTACGAGTTTGTGATTTCAAATTCTGCCAGGAGCATAGCTGCTCCTGGATTTTTGAAGCATTGCTTTCGTGCAAAGGAAAAGGAACCAAGTCAACAGTAGCTATTGGGTTGGTGCGAATGAAATGACCGCTTTGACGCTTGGTGGGAAAAGCACCTCAGCAACAGAATTTGAATTTTAGTTATGACCTTTAGGCATCTAAGGCTCAGGATGAGATAGTGGAGGGAAAAGGGTTCGTGAAGGTGTCGGCCAGTGCCTGTGTTGAAGGTGCCATTCCAACATTTGCCTGGTGTGACTGAGGGAAACCTCTGGAAAGACATCAGTCAAGATGGTCGGCCATTGGGATCGAACCCACGCTCTCCCGAATGCTACGCGAATGTTCTACCACTGAGCTACAGCGGCTCGGTACACCTCAGCAACACAACACAGGAATCGACTGAGATCTCGCGTTAAAGATCAGAAACTCTGTGTATGTCCAGCAAACAGGCTGGGGTATCCAGCCAGCCAGCAGGCAGTGTGTCGTTGAACAGGGTCCTATGAAAGTTCACCATGGCGAGTATTATTTTTCTTTATGAATTCAAACTGGAGCATTCTGCACAGCAAGCCGCAAAACATAAACAGTGCATTTGGAACAAAAATGGCGAATGAACGTACCTTTCGTTGTTAGCTTGCCGAATTTCGTTCAGGTGACACAACATTGCAAAATGAGTCCCGTAGGCACCTACGAACATCAAGTTCGGGTGAAATGTTCAAAAACACGTGGAAGTGGATTCTCGGAAGAGTGTTCGGTTCATTGCAGACGAGTTAACATCCGGCGGCTCCGTGCGAGATGTAGGGTGAAAAAGTTGGACTCTAAGTGCCAGATGAGTTTACACTGGTCAACAAGAATCGCCTTCTGGAGGTGTGCAGTTCTCTGAGTGTAAGGAATAAACGGGTAAGTTTCCTGCATCGGCACTTACGGTAAAAGAATAATAAAAAACTTTTTAAAAACATGCTTTTCTTAAACAATTCATACCAAAAGTACAAAAAAAATGTTTATGCATGACTAAAAAGCATGGGGCGTGTCAATTCAACAAATTTTGTAAAGTGACTGTATATGAGAGAGCGCCACATGCTTTTCTTTTTAGTCATGCGTAGACAAAATTATTTTTAACCTTTTATTATGAATGTTTAAGAAAAGTTTAAAGTTTTTTATTGTTTTTTTTTTAGTTATTTCGGTGTTTTCTCAAGCTAATATTTAGTGACATAAATCCTAAAGTGTTCTGAACCAGTCAAAACCCAACATTGTTGCAGGCTAGCATTTATTTTAGGATAAAGAAGTTCATATTAAAATATGCTTTTAAAATATATAAATATATTTAAATATATGAAAGTAGCAATGAATTATTGTATTGACACCCGATATACGTTGCTGTGCAAATTTTCATCATTGTATGACGTCGGCAAATCAATTAAATTAATGTTCCAAGATTTCAGGACACCACGAACCATTGTGAACTATTAAAAAGAATGCAAAAATGGATCTGCTATGACAATCGTAAACGGTCAAGACAATGGTTGGATCGTGATCAATGACCAGGACGATGTCCTAAACCACCTCTCTACCCACGGAAGGTGTTGTTGCTGATATGGTAGGAGTTATCCATCATGTCTTTCTCAGGCGAGGTGAAACCATTACTGCAGATCGTTACAGTGCTGAATCCCTTGAAACCCACCATACACTTGTCCCCAAGCATCCAGCAATGATCAACAGACATTTTTTCCTCATGTTGCACGACAATACTCGCCCATACGTGGCGCAAAGAACGGTGCAGGCTCTTCACGAGTTGCAGTATGAAACCCTTTCTCAACCGCCGCATTCCTCGGATCTCTCTCCCACTGACTATCACCTCTTACAGCATATCAATCACTTCTTGGCAGGAATGACATTCCCTGATGATCGGGTGGTGCAACATGCAATTGAGGATTTCTTCACATCACAAACTCCAGACTTCCTTCGCCACGGAATCCAATCGTTGGTTTACCGATGGCAACAATGTGTGACTACAGACTGCGACTACTTTGATTAACCAGGTAATATAATTTTCATTTTTTGGCCTTTGGACATGACGCATCTGGGGTGGGCATTTCGCACCAGGCCAATAAAATGATCTATACAGAATAAAGTTTACCGGAAGATGTGTGGATACAAATGTATCTGTTTAACAACTTTGTCAAGTATTCATTATAAAATATCTTCTAGGTTGAAGAAGGTTTTGACTCTATGTTAAGAGACGTAATGGTATGGATTCACGGAGGAGGATTTATAATTGGAACTGGAAACACAAAAATGCAAGGTCCTGAATATTTCCTCGATAAAGATATTGTTCTTGTAACCGCAAACTACAGACTTGGAGCTTTAGGTTAGTACTTATGCTATAGGCTACGTTCAGTATATACCAATTATCACGTTTGGTGTAAGTTAGGTAAGCTAAGTAAGAGCGATATGAATCAGGGCATAGAAAATGCAGATGGATGTATATATATGGCTGGAAATAATATCCATCAGTTGTGATAGTCACCTGATCATTCCTACACCCATTTCACTATTAACTTCATGACCTTCTAAAATACGAGTCTTTCGAAGCCCATGTACCCGGATCTCCATTTTCTAAAACGATATCAAGAGTAAACAAATAATTATAATTATATTAAAACACAGTTTTCGGCAGAAACTAGTAAATAAAACACAAATATCTCAGAGAACAATGTGCGTGTTATAGAAGAAAATATGGGCATGGGAATCACTATTACTTTCCAACTCATTAAAACTAACATAACTTTTCATGTGCTAAAGTAATGCCAAACATGTCCTGATGCGAGGACAGAGATGCTGCTGGAATCAGTTGAGAAACGTTGGTGTGAGTGGATGTTTCTTGTTCGCGGTGTTATTAAAACTTTAATAAGGTAAGATTCATTTATTTTTACCTTTTGAAAGAGGTCAGATATCCCATTTAAATGTACTATATAACAGTCAGAATGGATGTAGAAAACTATAGTTTTTTTTAAAACAAAAGGGTAATATATGGGGTCCCAATTCTGTTTATTGTTTGAAAAGGTGGCGAGGGTGGTAGGTAATATGGGATTTCTTGAAATTATGATTCCTATGTTTTGGTTTCCTCAAACGTAGCGATGAAGAATCTTGGACCGACTTCCCAAGGGAAAAGAATAATTGTGGGATGAGGATGATATGAAAAAGGCAATAATTGCGGTTAGAGAGAAGAAAAATCTGGAGAACAATGGATGGAATGTTTGATCCGCAGTCTCAGGGCAAACATAGAATGGACTGACTGTGAAAAACACTATTACGTGTGTGATTAGTGTTCTTCTCTTCTTTTGCGTAATTTAAAAATTGTCACCAACCCGAATACTACCAGTTTGGTTAGTCGTCCTGACAACACGAGTGAGGGTCGAGTCATTGATGAAAATATATTTTTTGAATTCTGAATTATGTATCAATATCAATATGTTTCGAGGCTTTTTACAAAACTACAGACCTCTAATTTCAGATAAGCGATCACTCGTCGATGATAATTTTACGTTTATACGTGTTTGAACTTAAATAACTCAATTAATGGGTTTACAGCAACGACAAAGTTACTACGTGCTTAAACTTGGATTTTTCTTTCACTTTTGTAATTTCTATCCATGGAATGAGGAATTTGTGCTCCTAGTACTTAATAAAGAGTCATCATTTGCTTTAAGAAATTTATATTTGATATTATCATATTACCACCCAAGTTTCTTGGTCAACAATTTCGTACCACGTCTGATTTTTTGTGCTTTTCTTTGTACTCATAGAAACCAAGCAATAAGAATTCTGACCAGAGAAAGCTGAAGGTTCATGTTACAAGTAAGATGAATCATTTATGCCATTAGTCTAATAGAGTTTGATTTATGACTCAAAGAAAAAGACCTTCCTATATTACCACCTTTTCCTCTACGTTCCACATGTAGGCCCTACTCTCAGTGTTCGCACCACAGACTGCAGTATAGTATGTTTAAGTGAACATGTTTACTTTAATATTTTCATTGTATTTTCTCCAAATAAATTATACGGAGTAAATCAATAGACCACTGTCTTACTGTCCTATTTTATTCGACTAAATAGACCTGTATGGATCAGCAAAGGTCTTTTTATATTGCTATTTTACATCAATACGGACCTTCGGTAAAATAATTGAGAAACCATGACGTAGACTAATCCATTCTCCAAATTTCTCTTCTAGCATAACTTCTTCTTGGTGTTGGGATTTCACTTTTCATCCGCGTATGTTTGTGTACTGCTTTCTAAATGGTGGGTTAAAGTAATACCTCTTGATTTCTAAAATAAATCACTTTCCTGACATGTCTTGTTTCCCCCTCATATTTGTCGCATTGTGTCCTTTTAGGTCCTCATTCGTATAATGTAGATCCCCCAAATAAAAGTGCCCATTGGAGACACTTGTTTCCTTGAATCATAGCACCTTCATTTTAAGTTCCACCGTCGACAGAATTAATTAATACCAGTAGGCTATGCTGCCAAAACTTTCATATTTAAATTAGATTTGTGGTACCACTTGTAGAAATCTTTTTCGTTGCCCTAGCGCGATAACATGTTTCGTTGCACTTGTTCTCCAAAATTTTGTTTCTAATAACTTGTAATTATCTAGAGGCTTATTTTTTCAAATAAGGTTTTTTTGATTAGCTAACTGTTCCTTACATTTGAAGATTCTTTTTATACACTCTTCAGAGTTGATGACTGCAACTTCAAATACTTCTTTCACGACATCATTCCGCCAGATATCTTTGAAAAACCATAGCACTTTATTGTTGTTTTTTTTATCCACAATGCAATATCGAACATTATCATCCTAGCATATTTAATACCAGTAACGACATACATCGATTTTGATAAAGATTAAAATACTGTACATATTGAAATAGTGTTGCTTTATAATTTGGGTTCAGACGAGGGATAAGTCATAAGACATTGCAACTATTATTTATTTTTTTCGTGAACAAGGGACAACACGAAAAATCTAAGATATACGATTGAAAGCATATACTACCGAGTGGTGCTACCAACGGAAGGTTGGAGGAGGCCCTCGTAGTGAAGAACCAAAACACAGGCAACCGGAGAACACTGGTTTATTATGACAAGAGCCAGATTTACAATAAACTACTTACAAATCCTTCACAGGAGGAATCTCCCAGACAATCCACGGTATTTAGCAGCCTTCGAAGTTTACTCTCCTTGATTGTGACCTCCATTCCAGACCACTGTAGCTCACCAACTGAATTTCTTTCTGGGCGTGCTCAGACACGCAGTTCTGCTCACATACACCATCTGGTGGCTTAATTCGAAAGTACATTCCATACACTTTCAATGGTATATCAGAATTTTGCATGATGTCCCTTGTTTGCGAAAAAAAAGACAGTTGCATCGACTCAAGACTTATCCCTTATATATGACCCAAAGTGGATGAATAATTCTGTAGATGTTGTTCTGTATGTTCCTTAGAACGTAATGGTATGCGAATACAAGGGTTAACTATAGTAGTGACGCACCAATTTTTAGAAATTTACAGGATGAATTGAGATAATTGTGTGATGTTTGTGAGTAATTGGAAGCAAAATAGTTATGTGGGTAACATTATAAGTGAATAATAATAATGTTGTAGTGTGTTTTTGAAATGTTTTAGGACGTTGTGGCGGAAGGAACTGCATGTTGTGGCGGAAGGAACTATTTTGCGTAGAGTTACAGTTGTTGCCATGTGGAAGGCGGTAAGGCAGTGTTGAAATGGCGTGCCTTTGTGATGATTATGATATTTCTTGCGTTATTGTTATCGATTCGTATGGAAATGACGAGGGAAAGTGCATTTTGAAGGTTATTAAGCAGAGTATTTATGTAAATAAAGGAAAAGGCCCCGAAACAATTGTACACGACTTTCTAATGGAAATTGGGAGAGTTGACACGCCTGTGTGCTGAAGGTAAGTGTGAATATGTGTCAAAATATAATTTCTAAAGATACATGACCGCACCTAACTTTACCTAATCTCCACGTTCATATGTTCAGTAATTTAAGATAATTTACGAAAAAGGAAAATAAGGAATTATTAATAATAAATGTGAACATATAAAAATACATTTTGTAATGATACATGACCTTACCTAACCTTACCTAACCTCCACGTTCATATGGTCACTAATCTAAGATAATCTACGAAAAGAGCAAGAAAACAATTGCGTAAACCGCTCGCCTTCCATGAACACGTAATGTGTGTGTTTTAAGTGATTTTGGTTTGGTTTTAGTGATTTTAAAATTGGTGCGTCACTACTATAGTAATGCCGAATACAATTTATGTTAATGTTTAAATACGTTACTTCTTTTCAGGTTTCCTAAGTACTGAGGACGAAGTTTTACCTGGAAATAATGGTCTACGTGACCAGGTACAAACTTTAAAATGGGTACAAGAAAACATAGAAGCCTTTGGAGGAAATCCAAACAGCGTTACCATATTTGGAGGAAGTGCTGGAGGAGTCAGTGTTCACTTTCAAGTTCTTTCTCCTTTATCCAAAGGTATATTGGTGATAAATTTCATTGTTGCTAGAAATTTGAAGAAGCTTGAAAACTGTTTTGTTAAATTGAATTATTTCTTACACATAAGACCGTGAGAAAATTGTGAGTTGAATTTATTTATACCTCTTGGCATCTTTTTCTCAGACCAACAGGAGACCGTAAGTCCGATTAGGACAACATATTTACCGTTGCCGAAGACTTCTATTTTCATGTTGCATAAAAATAGCTTGAAATATGTGAGAGCAGTAAGGCCACCTTTTTTCTACATCTACGGTGATTGGTCGACGGCCCTTGTGGAGATTTATAAATATTTCAAGATATATGCGTTTTTTGCCAATATATTTATTGCATTTTACATTCACAATATTGAAGAAATAAAAACGTGATCTGGTAAAATTGAGGTGTGAATAAGCATACTAACCAATAAAACCATGCAATTTGTATTGGTTGCATCAAAAACGATTTTAATCTTGAAAATGACCGGACTGCTTTGACAGATATATTTGATTAGCAATAAACATGTTTCATTTGCTGTGCAGATTGAAGATATGAATTATCTGGAAATTTAATTGCTACAATTATTTTAATTACAATTTAAATTATGTGTATTTTAAAACGATTTATTCAAAGATTGTTTTATTTTAAAATTAGTTCATTTAATAACCAACAAATAATTTTATTACATATAATTTACAATTCTGGAAAACAAAGGGAAAAATAATAAAACAATATTACAATGATTTTCTTGTAGTCCAACGTTATGTTTAGATGTACGAGGTATATCATTTTAACGTTATAAATAGATTAAATGAATCAATATATACATTATACGCCCTCAGTATAACCTACATGTGACGTTAAAATAGTGTTTGTCTGCTGCTTGGGATCTTGTCTTGGAGATGAATTTGTTTTATTTAATTTACAAATATGGACGATCAAGCAGAATTTAAAACAAATTTACATTGATTGCCTTGCATCCTTTGATGCAGACCATTTTATATGATTTAAGTTATTATTGTGGCTGATGAAGTGAAAAGTAAAGGAAATTTACAGGGATGTCTTGCAATGTGCAATGAAGATGATTTTGTTTAATTTGATTTAAAATTGTGGGCGATCAAGCGGAAAGTAAATCGTTATACCAGTTTATCCAGAGCTGGCTTAGGTGAGAGATTACAAGTGCTGGATCCCAGGCAACACACTGGTTAAAGAGTCCTGTGAAAGGTAAATCAGTAAGCTAAGTAAATAATAAGAGTAATGACCACAGGCGATTGGTAACAGGGGCCGTACCAGAGTCAATAGCTTATGCCTCCCAAACAGCCAAATCGAGCACTGAGTATGTCCATTGCATTTTTAAGTGAGATGATTTTGTTTCGTTTTATTTATAGTTGTGGGCCGAAGTGGCAACTATGGCGTAGGTTCTTCACAGGTTCGAAGGATAATGTCCCTTGGCGAACATTCTTCCAGAAAGTGTTTGTCCAGGTAGCAGTCACGGCATTTATGGCCTAAGTTTAAGCAGAAAGAAAAACAAAGTTCCATTGATTGTGTTCTGTAGAGGAGATAATTTTATTTAATGCTTAATACAATACATTTTAAATACATTTCATTATTAGTAATATACAATTTACAGTTTACAGAAACTTAGGCGAAACTGAACAAATGCTGTTTATGGATTCTCTTTCCAATAATTATTTATAAGAATATTATTATATATAAGAATATAGGAGAAGAGAACGTAGCGGCAAAGGCCTTTCTTAAGCTATATTTACCTACTGGGACTACGGAAAACTTAAAAACCTATATCAGTATGTCCAACAGCAGGATTCGAGCTTTTGTGCCTCACCCGTTACAATCAGATAGCTACGACTGTAACCATTAGACCACAAGAGCAGAGTACTCTCGTCAATTTACATAACAATTAACATATGAAGAATATCTGACAATTACCTCCAGCATTACGTCAAAACGGGATAAAATTAGAGGAACGAGCAGTCAGACTAAAAAAAATTATTAATCATGCACTTACTTACTCTATGACTTACGTAAATCGCAAGTTCATCGCCGTAGTAACAAAAGTTCTCCATAGGATTCTATCCTGAGCAAAATCAAGCCAGTTTTCATCACAGACACCTATTTCTCGAAGATCCCTTCTAATATTATTATCCTCCCAATGTCGTCTCGGCCTTCCGAACGTTCTATTTCGCTCCGGCTTACCAACCAATAAAAAATTACTAATTAATATTTAAAATGAATTCGCTTTACTTCAAATGAATAAAAATAGCAACTAAGTTAGTAATTCACTCCATAAGTGCATCGAAACCGTAGAATTCCAAGAATATATAAATTGTATTTTTCTGTACAGAAAAGAAGAATGTATTTTTTTCCAATAATTAACATGAAATTCTTCGTTACAAATAAATTAGCTCTTTTCTGTTCCCAATAGGATTATTCCAAAGAGCTATTGCACAAAGTGGAACAGCACTTTGTCCATGGGCTCTAGCTACCAATGCACGTCCTTTGGCCTTCAAGTATGGTGAAATTCTCAACTGCAAGTCCGAAACCTCAGAACAGCTTGTGAAATGCTTAAGAAACGTGGACGCCTCCGATCTCACTACATCTTACACTAAATTACAGGTACAGTTACATGTATAATAGTTTTTTAATTTTACTTGTTCGCAAAGAGAAACAAAGTAATGGATTGCTATGATCTTAAAATTCGAAAGAAGGAATAATATACTGCTTAATTCAACAAAATCAGAAATAAATGGGAGTGTTCTCGGGCTGTAGCCCCCGTTCCCCGGTTCACCTAAAGAAAGCTCACCTTCACGTTTTTATTTCTATTTCTTGTCAATATGCTTTACGCTTTATAAGGATTGATACATCACTGCTGGTCATCACAGGTAACAAAACAAATTATTTTTCTTGTTCAAAAGGAAGAAAGGTAAATTGAAATGAAAAGAAATACAATATTAACAATCTGTTTGTATAAATCAGTTTATAGTTAATTTGGCTTAGAAATAAGTTGTATAACGCATTAATAAGATGACTTGTAAGATTTCGAAGATATTCATGTGGTAACGACGGTCACAAGACGAGGTTGCATCAACTTCAAAGTCAAATCTAGGACAGAGTTATCTGGAAGCCGGGCTGAGAGATCATGGTTTCGTTACAGATAAACTTGCCAACAATACAGGATAAACTTGAAACAAAATTAATAAGTAAAGGGAAATAAAAAAATATGTTCACGTTTCCGGAAATTCTCTCACACACAGCCACAACGTCACTGTGAGTTTGTATTTTATTGACGTGACGGCCCCGAAAGAGAAGAATTAAAACATTATTACTGTTGCTAAAATCTCATTCTGAGAAGAGCTATAGTGTTAGTGAGACAATGCTAATCTTCGAAAAGGAATCCGGGACCAGTGTCGGGTATTTAGACTAAATTACCATCTTAATTCACGAAGTAGACACTTTTTCAGTAGTTAGTGAAATAAGGAAACCTTTAATTTCTTTCTAATTCGAACCGTTGCAACGTCTAAATTCAAATATCCTTTTTCGCTAACGTAACGCCAAACACCAAAGACATCTTTGCACTGTAGTATTATTTCCTCAACATTTTGGGAACTTGTTTAACTTTCTTCCTTTTCATTGCTTCTGTGCTATCTTCTGTAAATTGTTTTATAATTATAATAAAAGGGAACTATAGTGGGAAGTGCCTAGTTTTCATTATTCTTGAAACATTAATTCGTTTTCAGCGAATATGCCTAATACCGCCTCACATACGTAATTTACAAACTGTGGACGTCAACGCGCAAGGTAAAGTATAACAGGAGTCATGTGACTAATGAAAATACGCGTTAAATCTTCATCGCTAATTTCTAGCAATCTAACTGATAGTCAATAGTCCTCTTAATCATAGAGCTTTTAAGATTTAGTATAATCTCTTTTAACGAAACTAATGAACTGTGTTAATGCTGGTGGAATGTAGAAAATGTCATCAACATTTCTCAAGTATGTATCTTGTAAGTATATCAATATGTCTTTATAAAAGCTTATAACTTGTAGTGGTATGAATTCAGCAAGTTAATTATATGACATTTCTCAAACAATTGCTGTTAATTTCCCAGATACTACGCTAGTTTAAAACAAGTTTCGACTAGCCTTGACTTTTCCTTACAGTGATAAACTAACAGTTATTTTCTCCTGTTGCATTACTAACTGGAACGCCGGAGTTCCACAAAGTATTATATATACATCATCATCATCATGACAACAAAACATAGTTGCACGTCTTGCAATTAAGATCAAAAACACTGAACTGCTGAACAAGACTATATTATTCGTAAAAAATAAATTACATGTAACGTTTCGACCTTCTAGCAAAGATCCTCATCAGACATACACACAGTCTGTACTTGAAAAAAGCTTGAAAACATTTTAAATGTCAGGGCCCCCGGAAAGTCTCTTGCCCTGAGGAGTGACCGCTCTCCAACTTCTACTTGCGATCTCCGCATGCACATGCACATGCAACTAAAGCATCTGTCGCGGGTGTGGATGCAACGATTTCTGTCTTTCGGAGACATTTACCGCGAATCGGAGTATGTAAAGAAAGAGGAAGGAAGGTGAAACAAGAAGATAGAGAAACGCGAGAAGAATTTTCCTGAAGAAGGCAAAAAACAGAATATGCATTGCTGTATATGCTGTAAAAATCCCTGTATCGGTTCTAACTAGATAGGTTACCTGGTAAACCACGCATGCTGCGAAGAGTGGGAAAACCCAGGTAACAATCTGTGTTGAATCTAATCTTATTCGCATCCAGTAAGCACTGTTGTATCATGCAAACACACACTCAATCACACAGAACACACATGTGTATTTACAGGATCCGTCATCTGTGGGTGAACCTGAAAAGAAACTTCGAGATCTAGACGGTCAATAATTTGCAGCAGCTCACACTAAATTTTCCAATATTCGTCAATTTTTTTTTTCCACATATATATTGATTACAGGTAATAACACAGGAACAGCACATACATAATGATTTTTTTTTTAATCATATTGGAAATTTATTGTGGACAGTGGTTAACTATTTAAGTGGTTGATAGGTTATGGTTAGTTTGTGGGAGTTGATGTAAGTAAAAGATGATTACTTGAGCAGAGCTTGTGAGTGATGGTGAGTTGTTATTATTGCTACTTATTGTATTATTACTGTATGTTGAATGTTTGAATATTGGAATTTTATTGTAGGCAAGAGTTAACTATTTAAGTGATTGGTAGGTTATGGCTAGTTTCTGGGAGTTGTTGTGAGTAAAATGTGTAACTTGAGCGGAGCTTATGAGTGAGGGCGAATTGTTATTATTACTACTAATTGTGTTATAACTGTAAGTTGGATATTTGAGTGACTGCATCATTATTTACTTAGAATATTGTTATTAGAGGATTTGAGTAAATTCGGATAGTATTATTTGTTTAGTTCATTGGAAATGTGATTATCATTTACTTGAAGTTATGAGGATCATTAGTTAAGAATATGGATTGGCTGTGAGTAATTTCTTGTACCTATTTGTTAGATTTTATCTTAATTTGGGTGGGTTGGGGTACAGTGCGTGTAACGGCCTTCTGTGTTTGTATCTGTTTAATACTTGGTACGAGCCTAGCTCTGTGATGAGATTATTATCTACCGCGTTCAAATTTTCGTAGAATGTTATTGTGAGGTCTCTAATATGATCAAGAATGGAGTCGATGAAGAACCTTTGATGAAGGTCTGCCATTCGGGTGTACCGTGGGCACTTGGAAATTAATTTTAGTACTCGATTTTGAAAAGTTTGTAGTTTTTTCATGTGAGATTTCGCAGCAAAAGCCCAAGCAGGCGCAGCATATGTGAGTAAGGGTCTTATTAACATTTTGTATAGAGTGATCTTGCTCTGGGCATGTAGGCGTTTAGAGACAAGAAGACTCTTCAGTTGCGCTAGCCTTCCGCTGGCTTTGCCACGTTGACTTTCAATATGTTTGTCACCTAATAATTTTCTGTCTAGGAGCTCTCCAAGGTATTTCACTTGCTGTTTGTAGGGGATATCTGTGTTATTTAATTTAACGTGAGGAATCTGGGTTTGGCCGTGTTTTTTTTTAGAAAAAACGATGGATTCACACTTAGTGACGTTAACTTTAATTTTCCATTTTGTAAACCAATCTTGGAGTAGCTCCATATGGCGTTGTACATATATAATAGATTGACGTGGTTTTGTCGAGGAGGCATAAACGACCGTGTCATCAGCGTACAGTGCTATGTTTGTATCCTGATGTTTTGGGATATCATTCATAAACATAGAAAAGAGATATGGGCCTAGAATGGATCCTTGAGGTACGCCTGCTTTGATTGGTCTGGAAGTAGATTTTTTGTCTTCCACTTGTACGAAAAAAGTTCTGTTACTTAGATAGCTATTTAACAAGAGGATGAGTGAGTCAGGAATTTTGTATTGTATGAGTTTGTGGATTAACCCTGTGTGCCAGACCCGGTCGAATGCCTTCTCAATGTCTAAGAATACAGCCCCAGTGGAGCGATTTTTATTGAAGTTATCTGTGACGTACTCGGTCACTCGCACCAGTTGATGTGCTGTACTATGTTTGCCACGGAAGCCAAATTGTTCATTTATCAGCAACGAATTTTCTATCATGATTGTTTGCAATTTATTTAATATGACTTTTTCTGTTACTTTACCTAAAGAATTTA